>VMDO01016504.1:0-47672 GCA_007922755.1 Pedetes capensis
ATTTCGGACATGTAGTCAGGAGAGAACAATCCCTGGAGAAGGACATCATGTTTGGGAGAGTGGCAGGTCAACGCAAAAGAGGAAAACCCTCCACCAGATGGATTGACACAGTGTCTGCAACAATGGGCTTAAACATAAATAAGATCATTTGCCTGGCACAGAATCGGCAAGTGTTTCGATCTGCTGTACATAGGGTCGCCATGAGTCGGACTAGACTTGACAGCACCTAACAACAACAACAACAACTACCTGCTTGGTAGAATTCACCAGTGCAGCCATCTGGTTCTGGTATTTTCTGTTTCAGAAGGTTATTAAATACTGACTCAACTTTTAAAATATGCCTATTTCTTAATTTGCCTATTCACCAAGGTTTATCCTGGCATGGATGTTGATAAAATGAAATGGTCCATTTTAGCTAGGTTGTCAAATTTATGGGCAGAGTTGTCCATAATATGCCTTTAAATCCTTTTAATGTCCACAGGATCAACTGTGATTGTGTGGGGAAAGCTATTTCTGAGGGGTGCTATAGAGATGATGTGATACGACAGAGATAAGTACTCTCCGACAGCAGGCTTTACCATTAAACCCAAGGCTGCAAGGACAAACTGCCTGACAGGGATTTTTTCACAAGGTTATCTAGACTAAACCCACAAATGTCTCCAAAAGTGAGCTACTCGTGGCAAAGGTCAAGCCGGCTGCAGACTGCCTAGAAACCCCTTATAAACACAAACAATTCACTCCCAAGTGCACAGATAAATTTACTGTCCCTGCTGACCTCTTACAATGTGCTAATGAACAACTTCTTGTCTACTCTCTTCTGAGCTCCAGTAAATTCTTTTACCACCCTTGACCCTAGTCACACTCCTGCTCAGGACACCAATGGCCTCTTTCATTTCTGATACTAGCAGTTTGTGTCTTCTTTTTAAAATTAGTTAACTTGGCTAGAGGTTCATCAATTTTATTGACCTTTTCAAGGAAATCAGTTTTTGGTCTTATTGACTTTCTTTCAATTTCACTAATTTTTACTGTTGTTTTTTTTTTTTTTCCTGCTTACCTTAGGTTTAATTTGCCCTTCTTCTTCTAGTTTCAGAAGGTGGAAGCTTAGATTATGTAATCTAAGATAATTAGATTGTATAGTATTAGATTGTTTTTATAACGTGACATGACTTTTACCATATCCATAAAAACTCCATTCTAGCTCATCTCTGGCCCTGTGCCATCCTCAACCCTCCTATTCATATTGCCAAAAGTCTCTGAGGGACCAAATCCCATCTATGTACAATGGACCTCTGAATATGTAGCCCAACATGCCTAAGCAGCAACTGGTCTGCATATGTGGGCAGTTCTGCATATTTCCTCAGTTTTGTCTCAGACAACAGCTGCTTACAATTGTGGACAATAATTTGCATACATATACAAGAAGGAATATGAGGTAGGATCTAGATATCCACATGCACAGAATACTTCTTTAAAACATCTTTTGAATGATTAGACGTTAGCACTGTGGACCTCCATTTAAACTGTTGTTCTGTTTTTAAAACACTGAAGAGAGGCCTGATATAACAACTAGTAAGCTAGGGATACCTACTTCCTATTCACAATTACATTAAGTTCCACTGTATATATGAAACACATACACACTTCATATAACTTACCACTTGAACATACCTAAGTCCTGTACACATTAGGAATACTTCTTACATATGTTTAATGTTGTTGAACAGATTATTCAGTTATCTATGCCTTAAAGGGCTGGGATTTAGCTCAGTGGTTAGAGTGCTGCGCTGCAGTCTCTGAGGTCCCGAGTTCAATTCCCAGTACCACAAAAATGGGAGAAGGGCCTGGCAATCCACTCCCAAGGCAATCCTGAAACAGTCAGCCATTGAAAACCCTATGAGGGTCACTATGAGTTGGATACCGACTCGACGGCACCTAACAATGCCTTAAAAGCTTCAGATTCAAATGTTTCCTAAAAGAAGGGTTGCAGAAAGAGGGTGTTTAATATATTGGGGATATCTGAAGGTTAAATCCTGATTCCTTCACAGTACTGATGCAATACAGACTCCAGATTCCTTTTTGGTTCTGTAACTTAATTGTGTTCATGGGTATTCAAACCTACAAGTGGTAAAACTTGATAAAATTCCACAGAAAACACAGGGAACATATAAGAGCTTATGAAATCTAAATAAAGCTTGTATTTGGGTTAGCAGCATGTTACCAATTTCCTGTACCTCACAATACAATGTGGTTATGTAACATCATTATAGTTGACAAAGGGCACATGGTAATTTTCTGCACTCTTACTACATGTTCTTGCAAATCTACACATTCATTACTTTTAAAACAGTCTTAAAGATTCATATTCCACAAGATACAGCTATAAACTACTACTTATGCTTTCCAAAGACAATTATTGCATCAAACCAAAAACACAATGTGTAACATGACATAATTTCTAAGCAAAAATTCAATTTGTATTTCATGAATTAACAAATATCTCAATATAAATTCTAACATAATTTAGTTTATATTTTTCCTAAAAATGTTTACAAATTCAAATATCTGTAAGGTTTTATACCAGTATTAACTGAGGATGTCACCTCTTAACAAAGGCTGTCTTGCAATTTGTTGCTGTCTAAGGGTTTACCCCCTACCAGTACTTTGGAATAAATCAAGTCCAGTTTATGGATGGGTAGTGAAAATTCAAGATGTCAACAGAGCTTTCTCCAGCACATACAATCTGAAGTATAGTGTGAGCAGGTGTGTAGCTGAACATTTCTAATGTTCACTTCATTTATAACATTTCTCCTGAGTGTGTCCTCTGATGGACAATGAGGTTTGACTTTTGAGAGAAGGTTTTCCCACATATGTTACATTCATAGGGCTTCTCTCCTGTGTGGGATCGCTGATGTTTAACAAGGTCTGATTTACGGTAAAAAATTTTCCCACATTCATTACATTGACAAGATTTCTCCCCTGTGTGAGTCCTGTGATGTACTGTGAGGGATGATTTGTGACTGAAGGCTTTCCCACATTCATTACACTCATAAGGCTTCTCCCCTGTGTGTTTTCTCTGATGTAAAATAAGTCCTGATTTCACACAGAAAGATTTTCCACATTCATTACATTTATAAGGCTTTTCTTTGGTGTGGGTTCTCTGATGTACAATTAGAGCTGACTTATGGCAGAAAGCTTTTCCACATTCAGTACATTCATAGGGCTTCTCTCCTATGTGAATTCTCTGATGTTGTGTGAGCTGTGACTTCTGGCAGAATGTCTTTCCACATTCATTACATTCATAGGGTTTCTCCCCAGTATGTGTCCTATTATGTTTAGTTAGGTATGATTTATTGTAAAAGATTTTTCCACATTCTTGACATTTATAGGGTTTCTCTCCTGTGTGTGTTCTATAATGTTGAGAGAGGGTTGACTTATGGCTGAAGAATTTCCCACATTCAGGACATGCAAAGGGTTTCTCTCCTGTGTGAGTTCTCTGATGCACTGTGAGGTCTGACTTCAGGCAAAAGGTTTTCCCACATTCATAACATTCATAAGGTTTCAATCCTGTGTGAATTATCTGATGCCTGGTGAGTACTGACTTGTGGTAGAAAGTTTTTTCACATGTATTACATGCATAAGGTTTATCCCCTACATGAGTTATCCGATGCTGTGTAAGATGTGACTTTTGACAAAAGGATTTACCACATTCTGGACATTCAAATGGCTTCTCACCTGTATGTGTTCTCTGATGAACTGTAAGGTGGGAATTCATACAAAAAGATTTTCCACACTCATAACATTCATAGGGTCTCAGGCCTGTGTGTGTTCTCTGATGTTTGGTGAGGTCTGACTTCTGGTAAAACGTCTTCCCACATGCAGTAGACTGATAGGGTTTCTCCCCTGTGTGTGTTCTCTGGTGTAATACAAGGGCTGACTTGTGGCTAAAGGCTTTCCTGCATTGATTGCATTCATAGGGTTTCTCCCGTGTGTGTGATCTCTGGTGTTTGGTTAGGTTTGACTTCTCCCAGAAGGTCTTCCCACACTCATGACACTGAAAATGTTTCTCTCCTGTGTGTACCCTCTGATGCCGAGTGAGATGTGACTTCTCCCAGAAAGATTTCCCACATTCATTACACTCAAAATATTTCTCTCCTTTATGAGTTTCCTGAGGTTGTGAGAGACATAACTTCCTCCTGAAATTATTCCCACTTTGATTATATTCATTGTGTTTCATATGTACCCCATCATGTTTGAAAGACCTGGACTTCCCACAGGATTTCTCATCTGTAAATTCACAATGATTCTCCTCAGAGGGAGACATCTGAGGAAATAGGAGGGAAGAATCATCACAGAAAGTTCTCCTGAATTCAGTGCATTCACAGGCACTCTCTTCTGTGCTCTCACTCTCACTCTCATGTGAGTTGAACACTGTCTTTTCCAGGAAGGTGTCCTGAAATATGTTATATTTAAAAGTGTGCTCTAAAGTTTGAATCTTTTCATGCTGACTAGGACCCTCATGAGGACTCAGGGTATTCCTATTTTGAAACAATTCACTTTTCTCTCCAGGATGAGTTTTCTCATGCTTAATTTTGAGTAGCAATTTTCCACAGGCATTAAATTCATCAGAATTTTTTCTTAAGTTGGTTTTACTAATAACCAATTTGGAAATACTATTGAAACTCATTCCATATGAGTCACAATGACAGAGCATTTCTGTGGAAGGAAAAGAATTTATGTCCAAGTTAAATGGTTTTCCTATTACATTACCTTGTTCCTTAGTCAGCATTTTGTAATTGATAAATACAACTTCCCACAAATGTTTACATTGGTTTTCATGGCTTCTCTCCTTCAAGTGATCAGTTTTCCAAAGTTCTAGAAATAAGAAAAATTAATCTTACCATACAAACACTAATATATGTCTTAGGAATGAAACCTCTGTACAAAAGTCCTATGTCAATTGACTGTAGTTTTTTTGTCCAATTTCCAGCAATAAAAATAATTACATGTGAGTATTTTTCTATTTTACGGGTTTGAGGTGAAAAAAATTTTAAAAAGCACAAACAAAAGGGCTGGTATAGGAGTAAAAAGAAGAAGAATTTGGCTACCAGAACATATACATTTGGACTTTTCATGCATATTCCAAAAAATTACAAGGATTGAGATGAGAGCAAATAATAGTATCTATAACAACCCAATACTTCCACATAACTCAGAGAAAGAGAATCCTACAAAATTCAAATATCTATAAAGAAATTAATATTTAAATACAGAAGAAACTATTAGCCCACATCTATGAAGAGACTGGAGCCTACAGGGATCACCAAGAGGAGACAGAGTCTAGAAATCACAAATAAAATTACTCTCACAAAGGAAAAGTTCCTTTCTGAGTGGAAAAATACCGAGGTAATGTCTAATTTCAGGAGGATCACACTTTGGGCTACTGGGAAATCTGAGATAAGGAGCTTGATGTAGATGGTACTCAAGAGGGAAGGGCTGACCAAAATAAGGAATGAAACTGTAAAAAGGACAAAGTGATTATAGAAAACAGGGCTGAAATGACAAGAAACCTGTTTGAACTAAACTGTTTTAGAGCCCTAAGCAATATGTTTATATTTGGAAATAGGACCTTTAAGGAGGTAATTAAGGTTAAGTGTGGTCATAAGGATGGGTCTCTAAGGTAATAGTGGTGGTCACCTGATAAGTTGAACCTGAGCACATTCATTCTCATCCTCCCTCCCCCCACCCCACTCCACATGCATTCTCTCTCTCTCTCTCTCTCTCTCTCTCTCACACACACACACACACACACACATCCACCCTATGCCTTCACACAGAAAAGAGTATATAAAGACACAGCAAGAAGGCTTCATCTGAATGCTGAGCAATAGCACCTCACCAGAAACCAACCCAGGTGGCACTCTGATCTTAACTTCTACCCTACAGGATCATGAGAAATAAAATTCTATGTATAAGCCACCCAAGTCAGTGGTATTTGATTGTTACAATCCAAGAAATCTAATGTAGACACCAAAGACAAAGCACATTTGAATGAAATTTTAACACCATAGAAAAAGGGCATAGCTAAGCATAGTGTTGTACATTTTTAATCCCAGCAACTCAGGAGGCTCAGACAGAAGGATCACAAATCCTGTAAAAGGGGCAGCCTGTATAACTTAGAGAGATACTGTCGCAAAAAAAAAAAAAAAAAAGGAAAAAATGAACCGGGGGTGCAGCTCAGTGGTAGAGCACTTGCAAAGCATGTGTGAGGCCCTGGGTTCAGCCCCTCCTTCTCCTCCCAAAAAAGAAAGAAAGAAAATGGGCATGAAATGAGAAAAAAACAGCAATAACAACAGAAGAGGGGCTGGGATTTAGCTCAGTTGATAGAGCACCGCTCTGCAGACTCTTGAGGTCCTGAGGTCCTGAGTTTGATTCCCAGAACTGCAAAAATGGGAGAAGGACGTGGCAATTCACTCCCGTGGCAATCCCGAAACAGTCAGCCATTGAAAACCCTAGGAGGTTCGCTATGAGTAGGACATGACTTGACTTGACGTCATCTAACAACAACAACAACAACAACAACAACAACAACAGAAGATTAACAGAAAAACTTGATTAGAAACAATGTTCTGAATAAAAATGTGGTCTGCAACTAAATAAATGAAATTATCATACATATAGTTATCATTATATATGTTGTTAGGTGCCCTAGAGTCAGGTTCGACTCATAGCAACCCTCATAGGGTTTTCAACGGCTGGTTGTTTTGGGACTGTTTCAGGAGTGGGCTGCAGGTCTTTCTCCCATTTTTGCAGTGCTGGAGAATGAACTTGAGGGTGAGCACACAGCAGCACTCTACCAACTGAACTAAGCCCCAACCCATCATCATTACAAAACATATATATATATATATATATATATATATATATACATATATATATATATATATATATATATGTATGTATGTATGTATATTTAAATATTGTTGTTAGTTGTTGTTAGGTGCTGTGGAGTCGGTATCCAACTCATAGCGACCCTCGTAGGGTTTTCAATGGCTGTTTTGGGATTGCCTTGGGAGTAGATTGCCAGGCCCTTCTCCCATATATTTAAATATAAGAGTATTTATATATTGCAGTCCTTAAAGAGGAAAAAAGATAACAGAACACATCTAATATTTAAAACTATAATCCAAGTAAACCATCCAGAAATAAAAGACCTGGCTCACACATTCAAAAGAATTACTACCATGGTCAGGGGAAAACTGAACTGAAATAGTGCTCTCTAAGATATACATTAATAAAATGACCAGACCTTAAAACTGAAGAAAAAGTCCTCTAGCCCAAAAGATAAAATCTCAGCAAACCTTACTTTACAATGAGGTGAAAACAGGTACTGTTATCCCTACAACCTAGCTTTTATTTTTCAATTTTTTAGTTGTTCTGGCTCTTTTGTACTTCCATATAAAGATTAGAATTAGCTAGTCAATTACCATAAGAAAGCCTGCTTAATTACTATAAGGGATTTAGAAGTGGACTATTCTGAACCTAGAGATTAATATTTTAAGGAGAAAAACATGCTAACAATATTGAGCATTTTGACACATAAACAGTGAGCTACATTTAAGTCTACAATTTCTCTCTACAGTGCTTTACAGTTTTCAATGTCTTTTCACATTTTTTGGTAAAGGTCGATGTAAAAATAAAACTTTTATTCTATTCTGAAGTTCATAAAATTTCAATTACCAGTTATCATTGCTAGTAATGTTGAAATAAAATTAATGTTTACATTTTTATCAGATATAAAGCTTCCTTCAATAGTTTGAGCCATTTATTGATTGATTAATTTTAGATTTACTGCATTTCCTACATAGATAATCATATCTTTTGGAATAAAAATATTTCAACTTGTTTTCTACTGTGGTCTTTTCCTCCACAATTACACTGGTTAGACTATATTATATTATAAAGTATGAATGGATATCGTTTCCCTCTTTGAATTCTTTGAGCCACAGGTTATGATAAGTATGTTAGTTTCCAGTTATTTAGGGATTTCACAGACATTTCTCTTACTGATTTTTAATTTAACTGAATTTAAATCCATTGTGGCTAGGAGAAAATATATGATTTGAGTCCTCTCAAATTCATTGAGCCATGTTTTATAAACAGTAACATGATTTATTTTGTGAAATGTTTATGTGCCTTTGAAAGAAATGTAAATTCCACAGTTTTGCAAGGCAGGGTTGGGAGGACTGGAGAGAGAAAGAGTACTTTATAAATGTCAATTAGGTCAATTTAGTAATTTAGTGTTGTTTAAGCATGTATCTTTGCTACTTTTCTATTTCCTTGTTCTATCAATTATTGGACGATGGTAAAATCTCTGACCATAATTGTGGATCTATTTCTTCTCTCAGTTTTATCAGATTCTGATTGACATATTTTAAAAATATAAGTTTAAGATCAAGTCCTCTTAATTAACTGATCTTTACTGATATGGAAAAAAATTGTCTTCCTAGTAGAATTCTTGGCTCTGAAATCTACTTCATATGATTAACAGAGTACTATAGTCTTCTAATTTTTCTGTTGCATATCCTTTTCCATTCTTTGAATGTAACATGTTTTCCTTATATGTAGCAGGTAACTGGATCTTATCTTTTTAAAATTACCTGGTGTTATAGATTGGATATAAAGTGGCCCCAAAGGTTCATGGGTTGAAGGCTTGGTCCCCAGTTGGTTGGTACTTTTGAGAAGTAATTGGATCATGATGAGTCTAAACTCATCAATGGATTAATCCACAGCTGAATGGGCTATAAGGAGATGGGGCTGGGGCCTGGTTGAAGGAGTAGGTTGATAAGGGCATGCTTCTGAAGGGCACATCTTGTCCCTGGACCATTCCTGTCCCCTTCTCTGCTTCCTGGTTGCCATGAGGTGGCAGGTTTCTTCAACTATACCCTCCTGCCATGATGTTCTGCTGTACTACAGGCCCACAGTAATGAAACCAGCTGACATGGACTAAAACCTCACAAACCATTGGCCAGAATGAGTCTTTCTTTCTTTGAACTGTTTTTCTCAGGTTGTCACAGGAATGAAAAATCAGCTAATACATCCGGCAATCTCTGCCTTTTAAATGGGGTGTAATTAATCAGTGTACCTTTATAATACAGCTTCACATATAAGAATCTCACAATAGTATACTTTTACTTCTCTCTTCTCCCACCCCTTAGACTATAATTGTCATGTATGTAGTAAACTCCAGAATACAGTTGGTATTTTTGTCTGGTAATCTTTCAATGGATAGAATACTCTTGTAATTTTCCTTAAGGTTTTTAGGAGATTAAATAAAGACAAATGTCTTATATATATTCCATGTAGTCATCACTTCCTGTTCTTGATTGCTTGGGAAGATTCAGATTTTTGTTAGGTATCAAAATATTTCTTACAGTGCAGGTCAGCAGGTTTTGAAAACTTTAGATTTTGTATATCTTAAAACTTCCTGTTTACTCACTGTTTTGTGACAGCTATTTCTGCTAAATATAAAATTATATGTTGGTAAATTTTCTGCTTTTAAGAATCTAAATGTAATGCTCCACTACCTTTTCTCTTTCTCTTTCTCTTTAAGGAGAAATTATCTATCTTCTATATCTTTGTTCCTCTGTGAAACATGTTTTTTGTCTATGGCCACTGTGATTATTTCATTTCAGAACTGCTTTAGAGCATTCTGATTATGATTCAGATGCTTTAGTTTTTCTCATGCTTCTTGCACTTGGGGGTTGTTGGGCTTCTCAGATTGTTGGGTGTCATCACATCTGGAAATTTTTTCATCCCTACTTCTCTATTGTCTTTCTGTTCCATGTTTCCTTTCACTCATAGCCTCCAATTCCATGTGTGTTAGGTCACTTGAAATTGCCCTACAAGTAAAAGATGTTTGGGTTTTTGGTTTTTTTTTTTTACCAAAAATTCATCTTTTCTCTTTCATTTTCAATAGCTTGTATTACTATGAGTTTAAGTTAACTAATGTCTTCTCCAAGTCTATTCTGCCCTTAAGCCTTGCCTTTATTTTTTTCTTTACAATCATATTATTTTTTCATTTATAGAAATATGATTACCACTTTGTTATCCTTAACTTTAACTTAGTTTTTTTTATATTTTCTATTATATATAAAAATTCAGAGTATTTGGAATCTAGTTAAAATAACTTTCAACTAATTTCCTGGATAATTCTAACATCTACAGCAAATCTAAAGTCCATTTTTCCCATGAGTCTATATGTCAGGGCCTGCAGCCATACCACTGTGGTGTCTGATCCCATCAGATATTGGAAACCAAGCAGGGTCGGGCCTGGTTAGTACTTGGATGGGAGACTGCCTGGGAACACCAGATGCTATAGGCTTGGGAGAAGGACCCAGCAACCCATTCCCCCCAAAAAATCAGCCATTGAAAACCCTAATGAACAGCAGAGAAGCACTGACAATAGTGTTTCGTCTGTTGTACATAGGGTCGCTACAAGTTGGACACCAACTCGATGGTACCTAACAACAACAACATATGTCTGGTAATCTTTCAATGGATGGAAGACACTATAAGTTTTACTTTGTTGGGTTCTGAATAGTTTGGGGTCCCTATATTTTTGAGCTGTATTCCGGGTGCACTCAGATTACCTGGAAACAATCTAATACTTTCATGTGTTGTTTTATGTTCAGTCTAGGGCATGTTATACCTCCCTATGAAGACAAGTCCTTTCTGAGCACTCTACTCAATACTCAGTGAATTATGAGTTTCTTCATTCAAGCTAGTGGGAACAGTCCTTTTCCAGGCCCGATGTGAGCACTGCCCACTGTTCTAATTCTTTTCAAAAGTTTGCCACTAATTTCCTTACACAAATGAGCTGATCAGTGCTCTGTTGAATAGTCAAGGAGAATCTATTTCAGATCTACAGATGTCTCTCTATATAGACATCACCCCTGTGAACCTCTGCCCTATGAGCTGGGGGCAACCTTAACCTCCTTGGACTCTCAGTTCCAAGTGCTCAACTCGCTAGTGAGAGGCTCTGCCTCTGTTTGTTGTCTTTGCCTTGGTCAGGCAGTCACAGGGCTCACGTCCTATGTTTCCGCTCTTAGTGATTCTGTCCTTGGTTAAATGATGACCATTTCACTGAAATTCACTGTTTCATATCTTTAGTCTTATTGATTTGATTGTCTCAGATGGGAGGGTAAATCTAGTCCCATTATCTAGTCCCCTTTCTTGGCTGGATATGGAAGACTAATTTTTTAATAGAAATCTTTAGATATAATTTTATGTTATTGACCTTATTAATAAAAAAATGGGACTTAATATAGTATCTTTGTTCTTTATCTTTTCACTATAGTTAAAAATTATGTCAATGATATATTAAGTATGATATTTAAAAGAATAAAAACACCAGCTTCCTTATCAGTTTGAGATATGAAAGTATATTTCAAAGATTGTTGTTAAGTGCCATTGAGTCAGGTCTGACTCAGAGCCCCTATGTAAAACAGAACAAAACACTACCTAACAGTGTGCCATACTAGGCACTATGTCAGTGCTTCTCTGCTATTCATAGGGTTTTAGATGCGTAATTGTTTTGGAATTGGTTCGGGAGTGGGTTGCCAGGTCCTTCTCCTGTTTTTGCTGTCTGGGGATTGAAATGGAAGAAGAACCTGACAGACCACTCCCAAAACAATTCCAAAACAATCAGCCATTGAAAACTGTATGAGTAGCAGAGAAGTACTGACACAGTGCCGGGCATGGCACAGTATCAGGAAGTGTTTCGTTCTGTCATACACAGTGTCTCAATGAGTCAGACCTGACTTGATGGCACCTAACAAAAATCTCAAAGAAGATATTAAACTAGTTCAAGGAGAATGTATACATTCAACTATACAAGATAATAAATTGTTTTCTGAAGTGGTTGAGCTACAATACTGTATAATTTCTACTGCTCTATATTATCAACAATACTAAATATTATTAGGCTACTTAATTCTTTTCATTCAAAGTGGTACAAAGTGATATTTAACTCTGGACCTGTTGTGCTATTTCTCTATTAGTAATGAAGCATCACAGCTTTTAGCATTTCCATATCCATAACTGTAAACTCTTATGCAAACAGCTTTTTTGTCACTGTCAACCATTTTAATCGGATTGTATTTTTTATACTTTTTGTATTAATTTTTAAGCTACCAACATTCAGCACATTTCTGAGTGTTACTATATGATAACCACGGTTATAGACACTGGAGACACAGCAGTAAGGAAAACATGCAAAATCTTTTGCTTTCATGGGGCTGACACTTCCTGGGGAAGAGAGATTGTAACAATAAATGTAAATAACATGTGCCATTTACTAAGTACAATTCTGAATGCTCTCCTAACTTTTGCCAGGGATCTACAGTGTCACATTCATCTGAAAATCAAAGTCCATACATATAATGATCATCTTCGGGGCTTTCTCTGACCAAACCAAGTCAATAGACTATAAAATAAAGCAATACCCATTGAATTATCTAAAGAACTAGAGAAATAATGAATAAAAGATAAAGCTAGATGAGGTGGCACATGCCTTTAATCCTGACAACTTTGGAGGCAAAGGCAGGAAGTTTGCAAGTTCAAGGCCAGAGGCAGCCTGCATAAATTAGTGAGACCCTGTCTCAAAATATAAAGTGAAAAATGGGCTGGAGGTAGAACTCAGTGATTGAGCGCTTGCTTTAAAAAAAACATGCAGGAGGCCCTTGGTTCAACTCCCCGGTACCACAAAAACAAACAAAAAATGAACGAATAAAAGATAAAGCCTTGATAAAAAAGGAAAACCACTAACTCCCCCAACATATTCAAAACGGAAGTACGAAAAGGAATGGAGGAAAAAGCAGAAAACAGAAAAAATATTCAGAGAAACTAATGCCAAAATCTATCCAAATCTGATGGTAAAGTAAAAATCTAGTAACTGTCAATAAAACAACAAAAACCAAACAAAACAAAACACTACCTCATCATGCATAAAGGAACTACAATAAGATTAACATTAAACTTCTCCTAAGTAACAAGAGGCCAGAAGAAGGTAGGATGACATGTATTGGTATACTGGAAAAGAGTTTTTCAAAAACCTATTACTCAAAAATAGCAGAATTATTTTTCAAAACAGATTTTGAAATGAAGGAATTTTAGAAATAAAATAAACAAAGATAAACAGATAACAACAAAAACCCCCAGAGGAACAAGAATCCATTGTTATTACACTGTCCATATAAGAAATAAGTTCTTTAGACAAAAAACGAATGAGCTTAACATAGTTCAAATTCATGAAGGTGTTGTTGTTGTTGTTGTTAGGTGCCGTCGAGTCGGTATCCGACTCATAGCGACCCTCTGTACAACAGGGGAAACACTATTGTCAGTGCTTCTCTGCTGTTCATAGGGTTTTCAATGGCAGATTGATTTTGGGGAGGGGGTTGCTAGGTCCTTCTCCCAAGCCTACAGCTTCTGGTGTTCCCAGGCGGTCTCCCATCCAGGTACTAACCAGGCCTGACCCTGCTTAGCTTCCGAGATCTGATGGGATCGGATGCCACAGGGCTATGGCTGCAGGCTCATGAAGGTGTAGGTAAAAGTAATTACATAATTAAGAAAGAATATAATTGCAAAGTTATTCTCCTTCCTTTTCATAACCAATCAAGTAAGGAAATGTACAGATCTATAAATACATAACTGTATTACTGGGCCTGTAACATGCAGAAACGTAGTATCTTTAACAATAAAGCAAAAGGAGGCAAAGGTACCAATATATAAGGAGTAAGGATGGAATACCAGATGGAAACTTAAATCCACATGAACAAATGAAATGAAGGAGAAATTATGAAAAAGAAAGGGAATATAATAAACTCTATACACACAGTGATCAAAATATATAGTGAATGTTTAAATAAAAAATTATTACACTAAAAGACACATTACCATTAATCTCCTTCAGAATTTTTTAAACTTAAACATTCATCATATTTTTTTTGGTTGCTCCTCATAGATAACTGCTATCTTCTCTTCTCTCTATTTTTTAAGGGTTTTTTGAGATAGCATCTCATTATATAGCCCAGCCTGGCCTTGAACTCAAAATCCTCCTGTCTTGCTCTCCCAAGTGCTGGAATTACAGGCATGTGCCATCACACCCAGCTTGTCTCAGATTCTTTAAAACATCAAATTATACAAAGTAATAATTATAACAATGATTTTCAGGATTTCCACATATGTAGAAGGAATGTGCCTGCAGCTGTACCACTGTGGTGTCCGATCCCATCAGATCTCAGAAGCTAAGCAGGGTAGGCCATGGTTAGTACTTGGATGGGAGACCAGCAGGTACTGTAGACTTGTGAGAAGGACCCAGCAGCCTACTCCAAAACACAACCAGCCATTGAAAATCCTATGAATAGCAGAAAAGCACTGACAATAGTATTTCATCTGTTGAATATTGGGTTGCTATGATTCAGACACCAACTTGAAGGCACCTAACAACAATAACAGAGGTAATATGTATAAATATGTTGTTGTTGTTGGGTGCTGTTGAGTCGTGTCTGACTCATAGTGACCCTCATAGGGTTTTCACTGGCTGTTCCAGAATTGCCTCAGGAGTGGATTGCCATATCCTTCTCCCATTTTTGTGGTGCTGGGAATTGAACCTGGGACCTCAGAGACTGCAGAGCAGCACTCTACCAACTGAGCTAAATCCCAGCTCCATGTATAAATATAGGAAAGCAAAAATGAAGAGCAGGGATATATATATAAGTTACATTTCTATATTTTATTAAAGTAGTATAATTTTGAAAGATATCATGATAAAGTTTATTATGTAAGTCCTAGAGTAACCACTAGGAAAATATGAAAAAGAAAGCAAAAATAATATAGAGAATCAAGAAGGCAGAAGACCAAAAGAGAAAACCAAAGACAGAAAACCAAAGCAAAATAGTAGATAGATATAAACACAACTGTAATCATTCTGCAGTGTCTATGGGGGGTGAGTCCAGAAATCTCAGCCACCAAACTTGTGCATGCTCATGTCCCTCTACAGAATGGTGTATATTTACATGTAACTCACACATGTCCTCCACCTTCTTTAAATCATTGCTTGATTATGGTAAGTAATACAATGAAAATGCTATGTAAATAACTGTTATACTGAAATATTTACAGAACAATGACAAGAAAACATTTGTACATATTTGGTACAGATGCTTGAGTACTTTTTGATCCATAGTTGGTTGAATCCATGGATACAGAATGCATAGGGCCTGTGTGTATTAATGACAGAAAAGTAGAAATGGATTAAAAATCCAGTCACAAGTCAGCAATTTGTAGGTTGTAAAAAATTTCTCAATAAGAAATATACATTAGATTGAAAGACAGAAAGTAGGTGGAAAAACATTTTTAAAGATCTATCAAGCTCACTGCATTCCTAAGGGTGAAGTGGCTATCCTAATAATTGTTTTTGTTAGAGATGCCACTGAGTCAGGTCCAACTCATAGCAACAGAATGAAACACTCCCTAACACTTGCCATGCCCAGCACTATGTCAGTGCTTCTCTGCTGTCTGTAGGATTTTTAGTGGCTGATTGTTTCAGGATTGTTCCAGAAGTGGGCTGCCAGGTCCTTCTCCCATTTTTGTGGTGCTGGGGATCAAACCGAAGTCCTCAGAGAGTGCAGAACAGCACTCTACCAACTGAGTTAATCAAACAAAATGTACTTTGATACAAAAAATGTTAATAGAGAGCTGAGAATGCAGCTCAATAGTGAAACATTTGCCTTTCATGCCAGAATCCCTAGGTTCTATCCTCAGCAACATACACAAACACACAATGTTACTACAAGTTAAGGAGGGGGCATTTTATTATAAGAGTCAAGTAAAAAAGAGAGAGAGAGATAAGAAGCTGGGTGCAGTGGTGCAAGCTTGTTAATCCCAGGGACTCAGGAGGTGGAGGCAGGAGGACGGCAAATTCAAGACCAGAGGTAGTCTGCATAATTTAGCGAGGTCCTGTCTCAAAAGTGAAAAAATGGGCTGAAGGTGCAGCTCAGTGGTCCAGCACTTGCAAAGTATGCAAGCACAAGGCCCTGGGTTTAACCCACAGTACAGAAAAAAAAAAAAAAAAAAAAAAAAAAAAAAAAAAAAAAAAAAAAAAAAAAAAAAAAAAAAAAAAAAAAAAAGACAACAATTCTAAGCATGTATCCTGTGTATTTTTCTAACTGCTGTTGTTGTTGTTGGGTGCTGTTGAGTCAGGTCCATCTCATAATAACTCCATTTACAACAGAATGAAACACTACTCAACCTTATGCCATGCCTGGCACTACTGTCAGTGCTTCTCTGCTATTCATAGGGTTTGATGGCTGGCTGTTTTGGAGTGGCTTCCAGGTCCTTCTCCCAAACCTACAGCACCCAGTATTCCCAGGCAGCCTCCCATCCAAGGACTAACCAGCCTCAACACTGCTTAACTTCCACGATCTGACAAGATCCAATGCCAGGGTGGTATGGCTGTAGCCATTAGTCAAGTAATACTGGCCAAATATTTTTCCTAATGAATGTATGGAGACATACGTCTTGTTATTTTAGTGTTATCTTTGTATTGCTTGGGGATTGAAAAGTAAAAAATGTCAGGAAAGAAGACACTGTGTGAAACTATTAACTCATCTCTAAATGTTTTTGTAGCATTCTCTAGCCAAACTTCAATTCTCCTGTGCTGAGACTATGCATTTCTGGAACACTTTACTTAAAACTTATTTTCCTTAATTCAAATTATCTATGTCAACCTCTAGGATAATCCATGGACCATTCAAATTATCAAAGGGACCTTCACTGACTTTGGTGCCTGGTGGTTTCTGAAGAATTGGTTCACTTCTCCTATGTTGTCAACATGAATCTAAAGTTGTTGAAAACATTCCCTAAATGCCATGTTGGTGGATGTAGAGGTGATGTGCCCAGTTTCTTTCCTGGTATTGGTGATTTGGTTAATACTGCTAGAGGCTTATCAATTTTCTTGATTTTTTTCAACAAATCGTGTTTCATGAGCTTTCTCATTTTCATATTTTCAAGTATATTGATTTTTGCTTTTAGCTTTTTTATTTTCTTCATCTGCTTGCTTTTCTAAATTCTTGAGCATTCATTCCTTCCTCCTTCCCTCCTCTCTCCTTACATGGGATTGGAGAATGAACCCAGGGATTCTAACATTCTAGGCAAATGCTCTACCAATGAGCCATTCCCAGTCATCTTTTCTAATGCTAGCATTCAATGCTATAAATTTCTCTAACAGTGCAGTTGTATCTATCTTCCACATATACTTATATGGTATGTTCTTACTTTCATTCAGTTCTATGTATTTTTAAAATTTCTTCTGAGGATTCTTCTTTTGCCCATGAATGTTACTTAAAAATGTTTAATTTTCAAGTGACTGGACATTTTCCTCTTGTCTATTACTAATTTATAGTTTGATTTCATTACAGAGAACATACTTAATATTATCTCAATTCTTTTAAATCTGTTGATGTGTAGTTATAAAACAGAATATGGTCTATGTTTCTGACCTGTTATGAGCAATGGAAAAAAGTGTACTTTTTTTCCAGCTGCTTTTGGGCACGTTTTTATACATGATGCTTCCATCCTGTTGGCTAATGTTGCTACTGCTGTCTCGTTCTTCTAAATCTGTTATTGATTTAATGTCTAGTAATTCTAGGAATTCCTGAGCTATATGAATTTTATGAATTTCTTCAACTATAATTAAGGGTTTATCTGTCATTTCAACTCAATTGGCTTTTGTTTTGAGGTTCTGAGCTTTTGACTTGAGGTTCTGTTGTTTAATGGAGACACATTTATAATCACTGCATATAAAGAGGATTGATCCATATATATATATATATATGTGTATTTTTTTTTGAGATAGGGTCTCATTATGTAGCCCAGGCTGGCATGGAACTCACTAAGAAGCCCAAGCTGGCCTCAAACTCAATATCCTCCTATTTTAGTCTTCTGAGTGCTGGGATTACAAGTCTGTGCCACCACATCCAATTGTAATTTCTTTTTGTCAAGTAATTTGCTTTGCTCTGGAGTCTACTTGATAGTAATAGGGCCATTCTCTTCTTTTTTTTTTTCTGTACAAGTTGAATCCAGGGCTTCATACATGTTACACAAGTGCTCTAACATTGAACTAAACCCCCAGCCCACTTTTTATTTTTTATTTAGAAACAGGTTTTCACTACGTTAA
This sequence comes from Pedetes capensis, assembly GCA_007922755.1. Taxonomy (NCBI): domain Eukaryota; kingdom Metazoa; phylum Chordata; class Mammalia; order Rodentia; family Pedetidae; genus Pedetes; species Pedetes capensis. The sequence goes on from VMDO01016504.1 coordinate 18,236, forward strand.
ACAGGCTGCCTCTGACCTCAAACATGTGATCCCCCTGCCTGCCAAAGCTCTGGGATTAATTAGAAGTGTGAGCCATTGCATCCATCCCTTTTTGTTTATTTTTTAATTATTAAAATCAATTATCTTCACCTTCCTGATACCACATGGCTGGTGGGCGGCACAGTGGAGCCCTTCAGGAGGGTGCCCAGCTGATTTACAGGTACTTTGAGGGGCAGAAGAGCAGAAGTCTGCAGGACCCTCCTGCAAGGAGGTTGGGCTACATGGCCCCACTGCAGGGTCTCAGACCTGGGGACTTTTTTATCATAATTACTCAGGAGAGATAGTTGCCACTGTGGCCTCTGGTGCCACTGGAACCACAAGCTGGAGGGAGAGAAACTGAATGTTGGTGAGTTTAGGGGATGGTGAAGAGCGGCTGGCATTGCTAGATCCCTGAGCCTAAGAAAGCTTGTTCAGACTAAGGTGCTTTGGGGGCCCAAGAGTGCTTTTAAGGTGAAGAGGTAGCACCATGTGTCCAGGGAGCCAAAGAGACAAGGTTTAGGCTGTGGTGCAACTGGGGGAGAAACTGAGAGGGCAATGCTGAATACAGAGGTGGCAGAGGAAGCTAGGAACCAGACAATGAAGCTGCAAACTATGGGGTGGGGAGGGACGTGTCAGTGACTTGCCATTATCCAAACACACGGGAACGTTAGGGGAGAACCTCTTTACACATAAAGGAGGCATGGCTTACCAAGCAATGAGCAAACCTCAACAGAAAAACACATGAAACATGAAAGGTCATGTGGGATGGAAAGACTCAATAGACCAAAACCCCTCAATGGGTAATTTCAAAGTAACTCAATACTTAGAGGGACCAGATAAAGAATTTAGAACCCTAATTATAAATATGCTGAAAAACCTCAAAGACATCCTCTATGGTAACAATTGATTCACCAGAAAAAAAGTATCTAACTTGGAATAAAAATTCAGCAAAGAAATGGGGATTCTGAAGAAGAACCAAACAGAAGTCCTGGAGATACAAAGCAAACTCAATCAACTCAATATTACAATAGAAGTGGCACTATCCAGAGTAGATGAAGCTGAAAACAGGATAGTGGATACTGAAGAAAAAGTGGAAGACCTTATTTACTCAGATGTCAAGAGAGAAGAAAGATGAAGCAGTATGAGCAAGATTTTAAAGAAGTCTTTGATAAGATGAAGAAACAAAACCTACGAATTCAGGGGAATCAGGAAGGAGCTGAAAACAGCACGAGAAGAACAGGAAATCTATTCAAAGAGATATTAAATGAGAACTTCCCAAACTTAAGGCAAGAACTGGATGCCTATACAACTGGAACATTCATAAGCCCTAAAAGACTAGATCAAAACAGATCTTCACCACAACACATTATATTTGGAATGCCAAATCTAGAGGAACTAAACAGCAGATTTCAGAAGGCAGCCCAAGAAGACAAAAACAAATATTATAACAACATGTGCAAGGAGCTGGAGGCAGAAAACCAAAAAGGAAGAACATGCTCTGTGTTTCTCAAGCTCAAGGAAGTGAAGAAAAAAATTCAAGCCTCGAGTGGCAGTAGTGAAAGATTCTACAGGGAAAATATTAAATGATGCAAGAAATATCAAAAGAAGATGGGAAGAATACACAGAGTCATTATACAAGAAAGAATTGGCAGATGACCAGCCATTCCAAGAGGTTGCATACGAAGAGGAACCAATGGAGTTGAAGGACAAAGTGGAAGCTGCCTTGAAAGAACTGGAGAAACACAAGGCTCCAGGAATTGATGGGATACCAATAGAGATGTTTCAACAAACAGATGCAGCACTGGAGGTGTTAACATGTTCATGCCAACATACTTGGAAAATAGCTACTTGGCCAACTGACTGGAAGAGATCCATATTTGTGCCTATTCCCAAAAAAGGGGATCCAACTGAATGTGCAAACTATCAGGCAATATCATTAATATCACACACCAGCAAAATTCTACTAAAGATCATTCAGAAGTGAATGCAGCAGTATGTAGACAGGGAATTACTGGAAAACCAAGTGGGATTCAGAAGAGGGCAGGGAACTAGGGAAATAATTGCTGATGTCAGGTGGATATTAGCTGAAAGCAGAGAATATCAGAAGATGTCTATCTATGTTTTATTGACTATGCAAAAGCATTTGATTGTGTGGATCATAACAAATTATGGATAACACTTTGAAAAATGGGAATACCCGAACACCTAATTGTGCTCATGAGAAATCTGTACATGAACCAGAAGGCAGCTGTTCGAATAGAACAAGGAAACACTGAGTGGTTTAAAGTTGAGAAAGGTGTGCGTCAGGGCTGTATACTTTCACCCTATCTCTTCAATTTACACGCTGAGCAAATAATCTGAGAAGCTGGACTTCATGAGGAAGAACGTGGCATCAAGATTGGAGGAAGACTCATTAACAACCTGCGTTATGCAGATGACACCACTCTGCTTGCTGAAAGTGAAGAGGATTTAAAACATTTACTGATGAAGATCAAAGATCATAGCCTTCAATATGGGTTACAACTAAACATCAACAAAACAAAAATCCTTACAACTGGGTCAGCAAGCAACTTCACAATAAATGGAGAAAAGATTGAGGTTGTCCAAGATTTTTCTTTGCTTGTCTCTATAATCAACACCCGTGGAAGCAGCAGTCAAGAAATCCAAAGACGCATTGCTCTAGGAAAAGCTGTGGCAAAAGATCTCTTTAGAGTATTGAAAAGCAAAGATGACACATTGAAGACGAAGGTGTGTCTGACTCATGCCATGATATTTTCAGTGGCATCATATGGTTATAAATGCTGGACATTGAACAAGAGAGACAGAAAAAGAATTGATGCTTTTGAATTGTGGTGCTGGAGACGTCTATTGAACATACCATGGACTGCCAAAAGAACCAACAGATCTGTCCTAGAAGAAGTACAACCAGAGTGCTCCTTGGAAGCAAAAATGGCCAGACTGCGTCTTACATATTTCGGACATGTAGTCAGGAGAGAACAATCCCTGGAGAAGGACATCATGTTTGGAAGAGTGGCAGGTCAACGCAAAAGAGGAAAACCCTCCACCAGATGGATGGACACAGTGTCTGTAACAATGGGCTTAAACATAAATAAGATCGTTTGCCTGGCACAGAATCAGCAAGTGTTTCGATCTGCTGTACATAGGGTCACTATGAGTCGGACTCGACTCGACGGCACCTAACAACAACAACAACAACAAATCTAGAGAGTAAAGAAGCTATTCTAAAAGCTACAAAAAAGAAATGCTAACCCATTTGCAAAGGCAAACCTATCAGAATACCAGCTGATTTCTCAACAACAACCTTAAAGGCAAGGAAACCTTGATTAGACATCATTCAATCCCTGAGAAAGAATAACTGTCAACTAAGATTAATAACCCAGTGAAATTATCTTTTAAAATAGATGGCAAGTTCAAGACTTGTTTTAACATTTCACAACCACTAAGTCAGCATTGCAGAGGCTCCTTAATGAAACACCACATATGGGAGAGGCAGGTCAACTATAAATACAGTATCAAAGGAATGAATAATAAATATGAGGGGAACTTAAGAAAACAATAGGCTAAATATGAATCAAAAAGCAGAAATAAGTACCAAAGTAATGCAGAATAATAAGCACTTCTCAATTATTCTCAAGGTAAATGGTCTTAATTACCATTCAAGAGGCATAAACTGGCCAATTGGATTAAAAAACATAAACCCCCCATATGTGGCATTCAAGAGACACACCTCATCCACAAAGATCATAAAAGGCTGAAAATTAAAGGCTAGAAAATAATATACCAAGCATGTGGGAACCCTCAAAAAAGGGAGCATTGTGATACTAATTTTAGACAACTTAAGACTTCAATCCCAAACTAATCAGAAGAAATAAAGAAAGATACTACATAATAGTAAAAGGAATAATCACGAACACATGATGATACTTAATATCTACTCAGCAAATAAAGAAGCACCTAGCTTCATAAAATAAATTTGATTAGAAATAGAAGGAACATATCAGGCAAGACACAGTAATCATGGGAGAATTTAATACCCCACTTTCACCAAGAGACAGGTCATGAAAGCAAAAAATCAACAGAGAAATGAAGGTCTTAAGTAGTATCACCAACCAACTGGAACTGACAGACATCTGCAGAATATTTCATCCATCAGATGAGGAATACACATTCTTCTCAGCACCACATGGGACATTTTCCTAAGACAGACCACATTTTAGTCCACAAATACAGCTTCAACAAATACAAAAAAAAAAAATCAGAAATCATTCCCCTGGGCCTTATCAGATCACAATGGAATGAAACTAGAACTCAAAAGCAAGAAAAATTTCAGAAATGTTACAAATTTATAGACACTAAGTAACACACTGCTAAATGATCAGCAGGTCATCGAAGAAATCAGAGAGGAAATTTAAAAATTCCTGGAATCAGAGGAGGATGAAAATACATCCTACCAAACTTTATGGGATACAGCAAAGGCAATTCTAAGAAGGAAGTTCCTAGCCATGAATGCCCTAATCAATAAGGTAGGGAAATGCTGAAAAAAGATGGTGGACAGATAGCACACACCTTCTGACCCGGAGTAAAAGGAAACCTTAATCAATAGTTGAAAACACACAGTGACTAGATAGAGTAATAGATTAGAGACACCAGAAAGAACCAGGGGAGCAATGAGATCGCAAATCAAAGCTCACAAGATCTACAAAAAAAGCAGTAGCTAAGTCGTCATTTCCCAGATTGCAGAACACCAAAACTCAGAGAAGAATCCATGCACACATCCACAGGTGCCCGAATCCTACAGGGAGTACAACCTTGGCATCACGCCTACACCCTGCCGATGGGACAGAGACAGCACCCTCCACAGAGAACTGGTGAGATAGCCCGAAACATCAGGCTCAGTGGCCATCTCTACGTAGTGCCACCAGTGCAGGTGGCGAGTCTACACTGGTCCAAAAGCCTCACACAGGAGTGCAGGCCTCAGATCCACCAGAGGTGAAACCTTATCGTCCCATCCATCCTGAAGTGGGTGCAGGGAGTGAACGCAGTAGAGGCTGGGAACCTGCACTGGTAGAGTGCGCTGATAGAGCGTGCCGAGAGTCTAGCCGTGGTACACTTCCCTACCTCCTGTTGTGGCTGGGCAGTTGTACTGCACAACTTTCACACAGACACATGGGCACACAGGCACTCAGACCCCAGATCCACTGGAGGCAATTCAATATCATCTCACTGCACCGTGGAATCGGCTAGGGTCTGCGGAAGAGACGGAGTCCCACGTGGACAGAGTGCAACCATGGTCCTACAGGGAGCACAGCGGTGCGCTTTGTCCCAGGGCAGTTTCATGTGTGATTGTCACACGGCCAGACAGGCCGCAGATTTACTGGGAGTGGTCGGATATCATCCCACCCACTACAGGGCAGGAGTGTCAAGGCCACAACTGGATTCAGAATGTGTGAGTGGATAGAGAGTCCAACAATAAGACCTAACTACAGCAGCCATATGATCCTGCCATAGGCATTGGGGTGGCGATCTCTGAGTTGGGATCCTAGTGCCCAAACTCCGTAGGGCAGGAAAAATTCCTGGAAGGTCCCGACAGGTTTCACAGCCTCTCTGACAATATAACAGGGACCGAATATTTCACGAGAAAATCTCTGAAAGCACCCAGTGGCCTGCTTCAGCATGAGAGACCGTGTGCCTACCGGCCATATCCACTTGGCAGAGGGAAGCTGCACAGAAGCACCGCCCCCTAAGCCAGCCTGCTTCTAACAAGAGAACTGACAGGGAAAAGCCATTTTCCTGCAGCAAGGTCAGTCGCCTGAAAGAAGAGAGACAGGGTCTCCTGAGAAGACTTAAGACTGTTGCAGATAATGGGAAAACCACAGTACCCTGAGCTCTCCAGGGTACACTACTCCCTTATTCACTTCATTGTTTAGATACCTCTTATGAGGGTATACAGGTGTTTTTCTTGCGTGTGTATGATTTTTTTGGTGTGTGTGTGTGTGTGTGTGTGTGTGTGTGTGCGTGCATGCCTGCATGTTTTTCTCCTTCTATGTATCTGTTTTTTAGTTAATTATTTTATTTTTAAATTTAAATTTTAATTTTAATTCCTGTTAGTCTCTGTTCTCTCACTCCTATTTCTCCCTCTTCTTTCCCCATACCCTTCTGCTCCTCATCCCCCAGTAGAGAAATAGAATCTGCTGCCTCCCCAGCCCCCAGGCCCCATTGGAATACTGAATTGAAGAATGGGAAACTGAGGAGTGGAGAGTCCAGGATGCAGATAAGAGTGTCATGAGCTGATGGTCCACTGAACCTTGGAGATCTGAATAAAAACAGCCCCTTTTGAGTCGAGTAGGGCTGGTGGACCAAAGTAAGAACCCCAAAGACCAGATAACAAAGGAATCACCCTGTACCCAGTAGACAAATCAGTAACTGGGATCTCAGAGATCAGAAGGAATCTAGATAGGACAGAACTGAATTCAGAGTCTGCACCAGATCCTTCTCTAGAGATCTGAAGCTGTAAAATATGGGGATGAGGAGTGAAAATAAAGTGCCAGAAATTCATCACCATACAAACTCTAAGAAATAACATAGGGAGAAGTTCTGCACACTTGGGGGGATGAAACCTAATTCTTGGACCATAAAATGGGGAAGCAAAGTAATAAGCCTACAAGAAATGCAAAGGGGCAGGCTGGATGTGAAGACTCCACTGACCAAAGACTCCCAATAAATACCTCCAACAAATCTCAACTCCTAGAGATCTCTGAATTGGAATTCAGAGTTTTAGTTATTAATATGCTAAGAGAAATCAAAACTAATACTACCAGCACCCTCAAAATCCTTGAAAATAAGATATCTCATCTGAAGTCTGTTCTCTCCTCCCAGCTAGAAATGATTAGGAAAAATCAAGCAACAATCCTTGACATGCAAACCAAAATAAATGAATTAAACTCTGCAAAAGAATCATTTTCATCTAGACTGGATGAAGCTGAGCTATGAATTTCAGACTCTGAGAAATCAATCCAAGAAATTAAATACATACAGTCAGAAATGGAAACAATGATGAAGGAATTTTAAGAAGATTTCCAAGAAGCCTCAGACAGAATGAAAAAATGAAACTTAAGAATTCGGAGTGTCCCTGAAAGAGAGGAAAAGTCCACCAGAGGATTAAGAAATCTAGTTTATGATATCCTCAAGGAAAATTTTGCAGAGATAATCCAGGATCTGGATACACACACAACTGAAACATTCAGGACCCCACCCAGAGTAGACCAAAATAGGTCATCCCCAATACATATCATAGCTCAAATGCATCCATTAGAAAACAGAGAAGCTATTCGGAAAGCAGCAATGGAGAAATCCCAGATAACTTTTAAGGGAAAACCCATTAAAATTACTGCAGACTTCTCCATATCAACATTGAAAGCTAGAAAGACTTGAACACAAGTAATTCACGTCTTTAAAAAGAACAACTTCCTATCAAGAATACAATATCCAGCAAAATTATCTTTGAAAATAGATGAGGAGTATAAGATATTCCATGATATTGACACATTCAAATGATTTGCAACCACCAACACAGCTCTACAGAGGATTGTAAATCAATTACCACATCCGGGTAAGATAAGAAAACCCTATATAGATAATCAAAGACTTGAATAGCTGAGATGAGTCCAATCCAAGGAAGGAACAAAGCAAACATGATTCATAAACCAGTAACATGTAATGACTGAATGCATAACATTAGATATTACTCAATAATCACTATTAATGTAAATGGTCTTAACTCACCAATTAAGAGACAGAAACTGGCTAATTGGATGAAAAAACATAAACCCTCAACATGTAGTATTCAAGAAACCCATCTAACTCACAAAGACTGCAACAGACTGAGAATTAAGGGCTGGAAAACAATATACCAAGCAGGGGGGTGGGGGGGAAAGCTGGTGTTGCAATTCTAATATCAGATAGATTAACCTTCAATCCAAAACTAATTAGAAGAGATAAAGAAGGACACTACATATTAATAAAAAGAATGATCAACCAAGAATCAATTATATATATATATATATCAATATATAATATATACATCTATATATTATATATAATTAATATATATCATTGATTCCTGGTTGAGATACATACATATATATATATATATATATATATATATATATATATATATATATTCCAAATATTGGAGCACCTAGCTTTATAAGACAAACTTTACAGGACATAAAGAACTTTATTGAACCAGACACAATAAGTATGAGAAACTTCAGTAACCCACTGTTGCCAAGAGACAGGTCATCAAAACAGAAAAGCAACAGAGAAATGATGAATCTAGTCTCTACCCTAAACCAATTGGATTTCACAGATATATACAGAATATTCCATTCACACGATGAAGAATACACATTCTTCTAAGCTTGACATGGAACATTTTCCAAGATAGATAATATGCTAGTCCATAAGAATTCCCTCAACAAATACAAAAAAGTAGAAATTATCTCCTATTCTTTATCAGACAATGGAATAAAATTGGAACTCAATAGCAAGAATAATTCCAGAAATTTTACGAACTTATGGAGACTAAATAACACACCGCTGAGTGACCAATGGGTTGTTGATGAAATCAAAATGGAATTTAAAAAATTCCTGCAATCGATGATGATGAAAACACATTCTACCAAAACATATGGGACACAGCAAAGGCAGTTTTAAGAGGGAAATTTATGGCATTAAGTACCTTCATCAATAAGGTGGAGAAAAGCCAAATAAATGACCTAATAACACACCTTAAGATGCTAGAAAACCAACAAAAATTAATCCTAAAACGTGCATCCAGAAAGAAATTACCAAAATAAAGATAGAAATATCACAATTAGAATGTAAAAAGATAATTCAAAATATTAATAAGACTAAGAGCTGGTTTATTGAAAAGATTAATAAAATAGATACTCCTCTGACCAATCTCTCAAAGAAAAAAAGGAAAAAATGAACACAGTAAGGATTATGAAGGAAAACGGGTCCATAACCACAGACTACAATGAAATACAGAAAATTGTCAGGGATTACTTTGAGAGATTGTATTCCCAAAAATACGAAAATACAGAAGAAATGGATAAGTTTATTAATACATGACTTACCAAAGCTAACCCCAAAAGACATAAGTGACCTAAACAAGTTCATTACACCTACTGGAATAGAGAAGGTAATAAAAAGTCTCCCACCAAAGAAGACCCCAGGACCTGATGGGTTCACAGCAGAATTTTACCAAACTTTCAAAGAAGATATAATACCTGTCTTCCTCAAATTATTCCAAAAACTAGAAAAGGAGGGAACACTCCCAAATTCATTCTATGAAGCTACCATCACCCTGGTATCTAAACCAGGAAAAGATTCATCTAAGAGAGAGAATTATAGACCCATCACCCTTATAAATATAGATGCAAAAATCCTTAACAGAATCCTGGCAAACCGAATCCAGCAACATATTAAAAAGATTATTCACCATGACCAAGTGGGATTTATTCCACAGATGCAAGGCTGGTTCTACATACCTAAATCAATTAATGTAATCCAACATATCAACAGAATGGCAAACAAAAATCACATGATCATCTCAATTTATGCTGAAAAAGACTTTGACAATGTGCAACACCTCTTCATGATAAAAACCCTGGAGAAGATAGGCATAACAGGCAAATACCTTAACATCATAAAAGCCATCTATTACAGACCTGCAGCCAACATTGTATTAAATAGAGAAAAATTTCTTCTAAGATCTGGAATAAGACAAGGAGGTCCACTCTCTCTTATTCCACTTAATATAGTCATTGAAGTCCTCACCAGGGCAATCAGACTAGAGAAAGAAATCAAAGAGATACAGATTGGCAATGAAGAGATCAAACTATCATTACCTGCAGATGACATGATACTCTACCTAAAAGACCCCAAAATCCCATCCAGAAAACTTTTAGACCTAATTAACTCCTTTAGCAAAGTGGCAGGATAAAAAATTAACACACACACACACACACACAAAAAAAAAATAGCTTTCCTTTACACCAACTGTAAGCAGGAAGAGAAAGAAATTACAGATATAATACTTTTCACAATAACCCACCAGAAAATTAAGTACCTTGGAATCATTCTAACCAAAGACCCTACAGACCTCTACAAGGGAAATTTCAAGACATTAAAGAAAGAACTCACAGAGGATACTAAAAAAAATGGAAGGACCTTCCCTGCTTTTGGATAGGTAGATTCAATATAGTAGAAATGGCTAGCCTACCAAAAGCAGTCTCCAGATTTAATGCAATCCTCATTAAAATTCCATTCACAGACTTTACAGAAATAGAAAACATGATCCAAAAATTCATATGGAATCACAAAAGACCATGTATAGCCAAAACACTCTTAAGCTGCAGAACGAGTGCAGGTGTAATCACAATCCCTGACTTTAATCTATACTACAGGGCAGGGGTAGCAAAAACAGCCTGGTACTAGAACTAAAATAGGCCTGAAGACCAGTGGAACAGAATAGAAGATCCACAAATACCTCAACACACCTATAGCCACCTAATTTTCAACAAAGGAGCAAAGCAAGTAAATTGGAAAAAGGATAGTCTTTTCAATAAATGGTGCTGGGAGACATGGATATCCACTTGCAGAAAAAATGAAAACCAACCCACATCTCTCAATATGCACAAAAGTTAACTCAAAATGGGTAAAAGACTTCAACATAACACCAGAAACTTTAAAATTAATAGAAGATATGATAGGCAACACACTACAACATATAGGCATAGGAAAGTACTTCCTTAATAGGGCTCCAATTGCTCAAGATATTGCAACAAGAATAGATAAATGGGATGAAATTTAAAAGCTTCTGTACACCAAATGAAACAATTAACAGAGTCAAGGAAACCCCCACTGGATGGGAAAAAGTCTTCACAACCTACACATTGGACAGAGGTCTAATTATGAGAATTTATAAAGAACTCAAGAAAAAAATACCCAAGAAAACAAATAACCCAATACACAAATGGCCAAGAGAATTGAACAGATTCAAATGAAGAAGCCCATAAAGGCATGAAACACATGAAAAAGTGCTCAACATTCCTACCCATTAGAGAAATGCAAGTTAAAACAACTCTGAGATTCCACCTTACTCCAGTGTGAATGGTCAAGATCAATAAAACAAATAACAACAAATGCTGGCAAGGTTGCACAGAAAACAGAACCCTCTTACACTGCTGGTGGAGCTGTAAATTAGTCCAACCACTTTGGAAATCAATATGGAAGTATCTTAAAAAACTAAAAATAGATCTACCCTATGACCCAGATATAACACTATTGGGAATTTACCCAACGGGAGATGTGTCATCATACCACAGAGACACCTGCATCACCACATTCAATGCAGCACTTTTCACAATAGCAAGGACATGGAATCAACCAAAGTGCCCATCAACAGAAGAATGGATAAAAAATCTGTGGTACATATAGACAATGGGATAGTATTCAGCAATCAAAAAAAAAATGAAATAATGCCATTTGCAGCAAAATGGATGGAATTGGAGAAAATTATTTTAAGTGAACAAACACAAACCCAGAAAGAGAAATACTACATGTTCTCACTCATATGTGGGAGCTGAATCAAAAATTAAAAGAAGAAAAATCCTATGCGGAGGTCAGAACACAATAAAAAGCTAAAGTTGACTTAGTGGAAAAGGGACAATTTGGGGAACACAAACAAAGGAGGGCAGGATCTAGCAAAACGAGAGAATCCTGGGAGAGGAGAGGGTAGAGAGGAGAAACAAGGAGGAGTGAGGAATGAGGGAGGGGATGACCTCAGGGTGAACAGCCCAACTGTAATAGTTTTGGAAATAATTATAATACCAATAAAACCAAAGAATGGTATTAATATAGATGGGCTAGAAAATTCCTGTAATAGTACTGACAATGTAAAAAGAAAGTTCACTACAGAAAAAGTTTCGATCTTAAACATAATTGGGATCCAAGGATATATAGAGAAATATTACCACAAAAAGACATACAAATGGAAGAGAGGTCTTTGGTGCGGGGGGTGGAATGGGGGAAGGAAGTGCACAAGAGGGGAAGGGGGAACTTATCTGTGCAATGTACAACAAAATGCACATATGGAAATGTCACAATGATATGCATGTCAGAAGGAAGCACATTAAATTGTACATTAAAAATTTCCAATAAAAAAAAGAAATTACAATTTAATCCAAAAGAAAGAAGTGTGTTAACATTTAAAGGCTTAGATATAGGAAATTAAAAAAAAGAAGAAGGTAGCGAATGCCCAAATAACTTAATGACTCATCTTAAGGAATTGGAAGGCCTAACAACAAACCAATCCCAAAAGGAGCACTCAGACAGAAATTATCAAGATCAATGGAGGGATATCCCAATTAGAATCTAAAAAGATAATTCAAAGAATTGATGAAACTAAGAGTTGGTTCTTTGAAAAGATCAGTAAAACAGGTAATTAGTAGCCAGCCTCACCAAAAGAAAGAAAGAAAGTGCCCAAATTTAAAAAACTAGAGATGAGAATGGAGTCATAAACACTGATAGCAACAAAATCCAGAAGATTATCAAGGAATACTTTGAGAAATTGTACTCCCCTCAGAATGAAAATACAGAAGAAATGGAAAAGTTCCTCAATACATATGAATTATCAAAATTAAGACCAGAGGACACAAGCAATTAAACAGACTCATTACATTCACTGAAAGAGAATCAGTAATAAAAGCCCCAAAAAGAAAAGTTCAGGTTCTGAAGGGTTCACTGCAGAATTCTATCAAACCTTCAAAGAAAAATTAATACATATTCTCCTCAAACTATTTCATAATACAGAAAAGGAGGGGGAGACTTCAAAACTCATTCTACAAAACCACCATGACCCTGACACCAAAACCTGGCAAGGACACTTCAAAGAAAGAGAACTACACATCAATTTCCCTAATGAAAACTGACACAAAAATCCTCAATAAAATTCTGGCAAAGCAAATTCAGCAACACATAAAAAAGATCACACACGATGATCAAGTGGGCTTCATTCCACAGATGCAAGGGTGATTCAATATACAAAAATCAATGTAATTCATCATATCAAGAGACTGACAGACAGAAATTACCTGATCATCTCAATTGATGCTGAGAAAGCCTTTGACAAAGTGTAACATCCTTTTGTGATGAAGGTGCTGGTGAAAGTGGACATAATAGGGAAATACCTCAACATTATAAAGGATATTTATGACAAATCTATAGCCAATATCATATTAAATGAGGGAAAGTTGAAAATATTCCTTCTAAGATCCGGAATGAGAAAAGGATGGCCACTCTCTCCTCTCTTATTTAATATTGTAATCAAATACCTAGCCACAGCAATCAGGCAAGAGAAAGAAATCAAAGGGATACAGATAGGCAAAGAAGAGGTCAAATTATCCTTATTTGTGGATGACAAGATCCTTTACCTAAAGGACACCAAATATTCCTCTAAAAACTCTTAGAGCTAATTAATTCTTTCAAAAAAGTAGCAGGACACAAAATAAACATGCAAAAATCAGTAGCCTTCCTTTACACCAATAGTGAAAAGGAAGAGAAGGAAATTTAAGGCAATAATCCCATTTATAATAGCCCACCAAAAATTTAAATATTTAGGAATCAATCAATCTAACCAAGACCCTATAAGGAAAACTTTGAAACACTAAAGAAAGAAATTGCAGAGGACACTACAAGATGGAAGGACCTCCCTTCCTCATGGATTGGGAGAATGAATATTATAAAGATGGTCATATTACCAAAAGTAATTTACAGATATAATGCAATCCCCATTAAAATTCCAATGACAGAATTTGCAGAAATAGAGAAAATAATCCTAAAATTCATATGGAAGCACAAAAGACCGCATATAGCCAAAACAATCTTCAGCTGCAAAAACAGTACAAACAGGATCACTATACCTGACTTCACATGATTCTACAGGGTATAGTGGCAAAACAGCTTGGTACTGGCACAAAAATAGGCTTAAAGACCAATGGAACAGAATAGAAGACCCAGAGGTTCACCCCTGCAACTACAGCCACCTGATTTTTGACAAAGGGGCTAAGAACATTCAATGGAGAAAAGATAGCCTCTTCAACAAATGGTGATGGGAAAATGGGACATCCATTAGCAGATATCTGAAAATAGACCCAAACTCAATTTGCATGAGAGTCAATTCAAAATGGATAAGAGACCTCAATATAAAACCAAAAACCTTAAAACTACTAGGAGCAAAGATAGGAAACATGCTCCAACATATAGGCATAGGAAAATATTTCCTTAACAAGACTCCAATTCTCCAGTAAATGGCATCAAGAACTAACAAATGGGATTACATGCAAGTAAAAAGCTTCTGTACAGCAAAGGAAACAATCAACAGAGTTATGGGAGAGCCTACAGAATGGGAGAGAATATTTGCATCCTACACATTGGACAGAGGACTAATTTCAAGAATATACAAAGAACTTAAGAAAGCAAATACCAAGACAATCAAAAACCCAATATATAAGTGGGCAAAGGAAATGAACAGGCAATTCTCAAAGAAAGAAGTTTGAAGGGACAAGAAACACATGAAAAAATGTTCAATATCCCTAGACGTTGTTGTTGTTGTTGTTAGTTGCCCTCATGGGGTATGACTCATAGTGACCCTTACAGGGTTTTCAATGGCTAACTGTTTGGGGATTGTTTTGGGAGTGGATTGCCACACCCTGTCCTGTTTACTTGCAATGCTGGGGATTAAACCCAGGTACTCACAGAGTGTGGAACAGCACTCTAACAACTGTGCTAAACCCCAGCCTATCCCTAGCCATTAGGGAATGGAAAATCAAAACAACACAGAGATTCCATCTCCCTCCAGTAAGTGGCCAAGATCAACAGAACAAATAAGAATTAACGCTGGTAAGGATGCAGTGAAAAGGAACCCTTTTACACTGCCAGTGGGATTGTAAAGTAGTTCAACCATTTTGGAAATCAACATGAAAATACCTCAGAAAACTAAAAATAGCACTGCCATATGACCCAGCTCTATCAAAGGATGATAAGTCATCATACCACAGAGACACTTGAACTTCCATATTTAATGCAGCAGTCTTCACAATCACAAGGACATGGAATCAACCAAGATGTCCATCAACAGAGGAATGGATAAAAAAAGTTGTGGTATATATACACAATAGAATATAACTCAGAAATGAAAAAGAATGAAATAATATCATTTTCAGTAAAATGGATAGAACTGGAGACTATCATCCTAAGCAAATAAACCCAGGCCCCAAAAGACAAATACCATATGTTCTCACTCAAATCTAGGAACTAAATCTAACTTAAAGGAAGGAAAAAAACTATGCATACAAAGATATATAAAATGGTACAATCAAGCTTATCTAAGAAAGGAAAATATAAGTAGAATAGAAAGAAGGGGGAGGGGTCTAGTGGGGAGAGCAAAGGTTGTAGAAGGAGGATGGGGTGGGGAGATAATGCAGCAAGATAAAGGGGGCGAGGACAATTTCAAATTATATGATGCAACTACACAAATACATGGGAAAAACAGGGGATTATAACCCATAATTGCATATGTTTTTACTACATAATAATCAAAGGGTTCCATAAATTATTTAATTTGATGAAAGTATAACCAAAAATGATATAACAGGTGCACAATGGAAACAACAAAAGCCCTATTACTCTGTACTAACATTTATCAATAAAAATTTATTATTTTCATTTTTGCTATTAACATATATTACTTTTGAAAAATTCAGTGATGTAGCCGGGCACCATGGCACACACCTGTAATCCCAGATACCCAGGAGGCTTAAGCAGGAGGATCATGAACTTGAGGTCTGAAGCAGCCTGCACAATTTATGGAGACCCCATCTCAAGATAAAAAACATTTAAAAGGGGTACAGCCCAGTGATAGAACACTTGTCTAGTATGTGTGAGGTCCTGGATTCAAGCTCTAGTACCATTTGAAAAAAAGTGATGTAACAGAATGGAAAGAGCCAATGATTTAATTTAAAATTAGTATATAAGATGTGCCACTACAATCACAACTACAAAATACAAAACTATAAACACAAAATGAGGCATAGATAGCTGGGCGTGGTGGCACATACCTGTAATCACAGCAGCTTGGGAGGCAGAGGCAAGAGGCAGGAGGATTACAAATTTGAGACCAGAGGCGGTCTGCATAACTTAGCGAGACCCTGTCTCAAAAAGTAAAAAAATGGACTGGGGGCACAGCTCAGTGGTCCAACACTTGCAGAGCATGCAAGTGTGAGGCCCTGGGTTCAACCCCCAGTACCACAAAAAACAAAAAAAAATGAGGCATAGATTTATAAATAAAGGAAATAACTGTAAGGCTGTCAGCAATGTTCACCTCTATAGCTCTTGCTCCTAAGACTCAATAAATATTTCTTGATCTTGAAAAAGTATTGGGATTAGGAATGAAGTCATCTATATTCTACTTTGTTGTAATGAGATTATGTAACTTTTATAATGAAAAAAAATTAAGTATTATATATTTTAAAAAAGACTGATTTCACAATCCAAAAGTAAATGACATGGGAGAAGGGGATTTACTGTTGCTCAAAGTCATCAAGCATCAGACTGACAACAAACCATGGTTACAGATAGGAAAAACATGCCATTTGGACTAATGAAGTTTCAAGTTATTACCAAAAAAAATTATTTTTGATGCAGAATGATAAGACTTACCTATAATACTTCAATGTTTTTGATGACTCTGAAATCTGTAAATAGCTTAGGAGATAACTGCTTCTGAGTTTTATCCCAAAGATCTTTGCATCTTTGAATTTCCTATGCAACAACAAACAATTTCTTTTCTCATTCAGTCTGCTGTGTCAAGCAGTCATATTGCTTTTGCTTTTCTGTAGTTACCACTTAGGTCAAGTCTGACGGGTAACTCTTTTCACTTTTTCCTTCTGTAAGGTCTCTTCCTTGGGTCTATTAAAGACTGTGTTGACTACTTTGGGGTATTTTTTGGAGGTAACTTGCAATATTACACTGTTTAACTTCCTTTTGGAAGTTAACATATGCCTTTTGGAAGAACATATGCCTGTTCTGTTGTTTCCCCTGGAAATCCAGCAGCTGGAGATCTAATCTTAGTTTCCCAAATTTCTTAGTTTTTGCAACCCTTTTCATTTCTATATTTGATATCCTCAGTTCTCTACAGCTTTCACTGTTCTCATTTCCTTGTCTCCTTAATAACATGAACTCTATCCTGCATCTTAACCTGAGTCATTTCATAGTAGAATTCATCTGGACTTTTTTCAAGAGCCTTCTTCTGGAGATCTCCAAGGAATTCTTCTTTCTTATGATATTCATCTTCACTAAGTTTGTAGTATTTTTCTCCAGCAGGCCCAGATATTTTCAAAAGCCAGGCTGGCTTCACTGTCTGCATTCCCATTGGTGGAATTTAGCCACCTTGTAAAAAGCTCCTACCAAGACTACTGAGCTCAGGAAATGCTCAGTGGGAGTTATGATCCACCAAAGTTACCCAGCTTTTTTTGTTTGTTTGTTCCTTTGTTTCATTTTTTTAAGACAGGGTCTCACTATGCTCACGATGTAGGCCAAGCTAGCCTCGAACTTACAATCCTCCTTCCTCAGTCTCCTGAGTGCTGGGATTATAGGTGTGCACCACCACACCTGACTTTTCACTTTATTTTGATCTTTTGTATGATAGGTCTTTTTTATTCTTTATGGTTATGTTGTATTTTATAATCATGTTTGTTGTTTTACCTACTTTGTCAATACGTACTTTACCCTGGTATATTTTGATCATTTGCATTTAACATAAATATCACTCCAGCTGTTATTTTGTTTTCAATTCATTTCCTTGGCTTTTCATAGCCATTCCTTTTTCTTATTTTTCTATTGGTTACCTAACTATTTTTATAGTCCATTGATGCATTTTCAGTGTTTTTTTTGGGTTTTTTTTTTCCAGTACTTGGGAGTTGGACCAAGGGCTTTGCACATACTTTTGCAAGCACTCTACCACAGAGCTGCACTCCTAGTCTATTTTCATTTTTTTCTTTTGTGACAGTGTCTAGCTAAATTATACAGGCTGCCTCTGGTCTTGAACTTGTGATCCTCCTGCCTCTGCCTCCCAAGCCACTGGGATTACAGGCATGCACCTCTGCACCCAGCTCTTTAGTGTTTATGAGTGTACCACTTTCTATGGTTTCTTAGTAGTTGTTCTAAGTATTAAAATATATGTATGTAACTTACTGAGTTCAGTAGCATCAATATTTTATCACTTCATGTGAAATGTAGAAAACTTAATTCTCTTTAGGTGCTTTCACCCTCCCAACTTGTTATGGTTTCAATATAAAATGTTTCCCAAGGCCTATGTTTGAAAGCTTGGTTCCCAGCGATGTTTTGGGAGGCTCTGAAGTTTGAGAGGTGGGACCTCACTGGCAGAAGTAGGTCAGTAGGGCTGGGCCTTTGAGGGTGATATCCAGCCTCTGGTTCCAGTAAGCTCTCTGCTCCTGAGGGCCATAGATAGAATGACCTCTTCACCACAGGCCCTGCCACCAGCTCCTCAGACATGCCTCCTCTGCCACTATGGAGTGATTCCTTCTGAAACCATGATCCAAATAAATCTTTCCTTCCCGAGTTGCCTCTATAATCTATTTTGGTCACAATGATACAAAAGCTAACTAACATATCATGCTTTAAATGTAAGCATCATAATTATTTCCTCTACATATAGAGCATCAAATAGTATTTTGCAGGGGTCCCCAATCCTCAGGCCAATTTAGGAACTAGGTCACACAGCAGGAGGTGAACAGCAGACAAGTGAGCAGCCTTCATCTGTATTTACAACCACTCCTCATCATTCGCATTATTGCCTGAGCTCTGCCTCCGGTTTGTAGAAAAATTGTCTTTCATGAAACCAGTCCCTGGTGCCAAAAAGGTTGGGGACTGCTAGCATATTGTAAATTTAGCTCCAACTTCCAAATACAATTTCAGAAACTCCTGAGAAGCATACCCTATTATATTTACCTCTATGGTTTTTTGCCAACTGCCAATTTCCTTCTTTTCTGAAGTTCTATCTTGCTTTCTATTTAGAGAAATTTTAGTCATTTTAAAAGGTAGATTTGCTAGCTACACTTTCTCTTAGTTTTCTTTTGTCTGATAATAATTTGAGTTCTCTCTCTTTCATGAAATGTTCTCATAGGACACCGAGCATTTACTTGATAGTTCTCTTTCAATGCTTCAAAAGAAGTATACTTCCATCTAGGCACCATGGTTTCAGATTAGAAACTCACTGTTGCTCTCTTCAGGCAATGTTTTGTTTGAATTTATGATGATTAATGATTATGATTTACTCATCATGTGCCTTCAGTGTAGGCTTTTTTGAACTTATGTGATGTTAGTTTTGTGCTGGGTCCAGACCCACTCATGATGGGTAGACAGAGTCCCCACATGAGGAAGAGTATCTTTAATAAAGGTATTGGAAGAAAAATACACCAAAAAGGGATGAGTACTCCTAGCCTCGGAGGGAAAGTCTTCTGAAAAGAGAATAGTACCTCCAAAAGGTCTCTTCATGGAAAAGGACTTGAAACCCCATCTTTTCTTTTTCTTAAATTTTAATTGGTCATATAAAATCTTCTGGCTCTATGGGCAGTGCTGATTCAAATTGGGAGTTGACAAGCCCTAGCAGGCTTTCTCTAGAGGAATTCCTGAATGACTTCCAACAGCGCAAACTCCTTAAGTCAACACAAACTAAAGCCTTTGTACCGACAGCTCTACAGTAAGCAAACCATTCTAATAAGATAAAGCACCCATTTGTCATAACAAATGGACTCAGTGGGGTGACACACAGGTAACAGTTAACTGCCCAAACTGCATACAGTTAACTGCATAAAGTTAAGAATAGCTAATTAAATTAGACACAGGAGATGTAGGTGCTCAGATCATCTTGGTTTATCTCTTTGAAATAAAACACAATTTGTCTCTGAGTTCATCTTTTACTTTGATTACCAACATAACACTCGTGATAAATTAATCAAGAGATTAACAAAACTTTGATGTAATCCATCAATGCTACCAACTTCCTTGTCTTTTTTCTGACCTTTCATAAGATTTAATGATTGTAATTCTATATAAAAAGGCTAAGTTGTATGGAAATAAACGAACAAGGTCACAGGGCCTCTGAGCTGCTGTGTTTGTTACCCATTGCCGACTCCTCATCCACCTTCGGGAAACCCTGGATTCTATCTAGGCTGCAGCTGGGCTGCAGCAGTTTAAATTCTTTAATGTATAATTTTATGTTTTTGCTCAATTTGAGAAATCTTTAGCCATCATTTCCTCAAATACTTTCAATATCTTTTTCCTCTCATCTGGTACTCAGATGCTATAAATGTACATTTTTTTATTGCCCCTCCTTTCTAAATATTGAGACGATCAAACTTCTCCTTACCTCCATGCCTCCAACTTAGCCTAAATCACCAAATCCAGTCAAAAGGAGAAGTGCAGTGTTTTGTCTAGTGCACTCTCTATGTACTACATCCAGCCCAATATTTTCTCTACAGAACTGAGAGAGCTCTTATACAAACACATTTTACATATTCCTCATCTGCTGAAAATCCACCAACAAAGTTAAATTATTTAACACACCTTATGATACTCTCATCTTCTGGATAATAACTATCTTTCTGATATGAGGTGCCATTCCTCCCATCAAACACTGTCCTTCATCCATTATGACTTTTGGTGCTTCCTCAAAAATACCAAGCACATTCCTAACCATGGGCTCAGCAACTGCTGTTACCCCTGCTGGTAAAAGGCAGCATCCCCATGGCACACTCAATCATTTCACTCAAATTTCTGCTCTAATATCAATCTCATTAAGATTTCCCTTGACAGTTCTTAAAGTAATATACTCAATCCATCTAAATTTGCATTAATTTCTTTGATAGTCTGCACCATCATAGAACAGTCAATATACATAAATATCTGTCCTTGTGTGTAGTACAAAATATGTAGTCATTTAGACATGTTATTTTCTCCACTGCTATACCCTCAGTTCATAGAGAATGATTAGTACATAGCAAGAACTCAAAAGTTATTTATTTAGTCAAAAAAGAGTGTATGAGAGAATACAAGACAACAAAAGGAATAGAGGACAATAGAGGTAATGTGAGCAACTAATACCGCTCTGAGAAACAGCAGAGTAATGAAGAAAAACACCAGTAAAGATGACACAGGCAAAACTGGGAATAGTGGCAGTTATACGAATGGGAAATATTTTTTAAATGAAACAAAAAATATTTGAGAGTGGTGTTTAGAGGTTTGACTTAGGAAGCAGAAAGGGTTAGGTCTTCCAAAAAGATATTCTTGAAAAATGTTTTGAGATTGCTACCCCCTGAATTAACTACAGGTAAATAATGAATCTGATGTTCACCTGTGTCACACAGAGTAACTCACCTGGGCAGCACTGGCTTGGGGACTCTTCCTCCAATGTCCATGGATCCTCTCCTTGCTCCAACCTGAAGATCACCTCTGGTTTTGTCACACAATACCCTGTTAACAGAAATAAGGACTGAAGCCAGCAGCCAAGATATCATGGCCTCTGACAGAGCGAAGCATGAGGCCACCGAACACCTCAACAGAGAGATGGACACAAGTATTTTCTGATGCCCAGAAGTGACTGACACTCTGCTGATCCCACATACCATTAAACTATCTGCAGTGCACACACGCTTCATAATTAAAGGAAGATACAATGGCTACTTGGAATGACACAGTAAGCAGACTTACCCACTGAGACAAGGTGGCTGTAGTTCTCCAGCATCACATCCCTGTACAGGGACCGCTGGCCAAGGTCCAGGTGCTGCCACTCCTCCTGGGTGAACCCCACAGTTACATCTGTAAATGACACTGATCCATGGAATTTCAGCTCAGTCTGAAAAGTCTGGAATTAGGTAACATGGGAAAAGATATATGGGACAAATTATTGTTCACAGATTAACGGAATGGTTAATATATTTGTTTTGCTTATACTTCAGGGGGAAAGGGAAATAGTAACAGGAATATACTAACATTGCAGTAAGGTACCAATTCATGTAAAAAAATAAAGTCCTCCTGGAACTATTATAGTTGTTAGAAATAATGACGTAAGCTATGCAGTAACATGTTGCAAGTGCACAAGTGAAAGTATGTACAAGACAGACTAATGTTATAAAACAGGCAAAATTAGTTTTATTTTGAGCTTCACTGAGGAACAACTGTGTTCTTCAAAGTACATGTCCATGGCACTAGCAAGGGCAGGGAGCTTCTAACATAGACAAGAAATCAGCAACAGGGCAAACAGCACAGGACATGTGGCTATAAGGTCTGGTGCTGTCACAAGAAAAAGAGCCTTGGATTTATTCAGGGAATTGATTATGGGATAATTTTAGACCAAAGGTCTCAAAAGTACTTGATAATTTTTCATCTTCAAGAACATTTTTGAGCACTACAGATTTATAATCACAAATTATAGACATAACTGCCAAAACATGAATTTCACTTAACCACACATTTTCTAATTTAATCTGTACCCTTTCAACAGTTTTAGATGGCTACAAAACCAGATGTGAATTAAAAATCACATATGGATTGGACTCAAAAGCTCTCTCTCAACTGTGAATCTACTCTACATGCAGTTCTATGGTAGCCCTCTGAAACTGTCGAGCCTACAGCCATACTATTGTGGCATCCGATCTCATCTGATCTTGGAAGCTAAGTAGGGTCGGACCTGGTTAGCTCTTGGATGTGAGAATGTGTGGGAACACTAAGTGCTGTAGGCTTGGGAGAAAGACTTGGCAACCCACTCCCAAAAATCAATCAGCCATTGAAAACCCTATAAATAGCAGAGAAGCACTGACAATAGTGTTTCATCTGTTGTACATAGGGTGGCTATGAGTTGTACACTGACTAGAAGGCATCTAACAAAAAACTGTGGAAAGGGTGTGGATTAGATTCAAGAGTATGCAGTGATTCTCACTTAGATTTAAAACTGTAGAAAGAAAGCTTAACATTTCCTTTTACCATAATATATATCGTAGGTTCTAACTCTTCAATTTACAGACAATAATTAGGATATGTAGAAAATGGAAAAGATTTTGGAACTGGGACTGTATCAGAGAGAATCCATGAGAAGATATCCAATTGGACTTTTAGGGACCTCACTCCGGGTGCATGCCTCTATTTTAGGGATAACTGCTGTAGAAACTATGACATTTTAAGTTGCTAATAAAGAACAGGGCTGGGATTTAGCTCAGTTGGTATAGCGCTGCACTGCAGACTCTGAAGACTGGAGTTCAATTCCCAGCACCACGAAAATGGGAGAAGGGCCTGGCAATCCACTCCCAAGGCAATCCCGAAACAGTCAGCCATTGAAAACCCTATGAGGGTCACTATGAGTCAGATATCAACTCAACGGCACCTAACAACAACAATAAAGAACATGTAAAGAAAATCTTTGCATCCATTGACACAGCTATATTTCTTGGATACCAAGGCTAAAGTTCTTTAAATATCTAAAGTAGAAAGAGTGCACTGATGAGAAGGTAAGTTTATTAAGAGGTAAGGTGAAGCGATATGGTACAATTAGCAACAAGCCAGGCACAGTGGCACATGTCTCTAATCCCAGCCACTCAGAAGGCTGAGGCCAGAAGTTCACAAATCCAAGGCCAGAGGCAGCTGCGTAACCTAACAAGACCCTGCCTCAAAATATAAAAGGGGATAAGGGTGCAGATCAGTGGTAGAGCACTTGCAAAGTATGTGGAAGGCCCTGGATTCAACTTCCAAGTACCACAGGAAAATCACAATAGAACTGAACAATCCTGTCATTTTCAACAATGGTAGCCCCCTAATGATCAACTGTGGAAACTCAAATATTTTTTCTGTTGTTGTTGTTGTTAGGTGCCATCAAGTTGTATCTGACTCATCAAGACCCTTACAGGGTTTTCAATGGCTGATTGTTTTGGGATTGCCTCGGGAGTGGATTGTCACAGGAGTGGATTGTCACGTCCTTCTCCCATTTTTGCGGTGCTGAGCATAGAACTCAGGACCTCAGAGTCTGCAGAGTGGCAGTCTACCAACTGAACTAAATCCCAGCCCTCAAATATCTTTTCTAATAAGCAGTCTTTATATTTCAAGTACCAAGTTGGCGATTCTCCCTCATCCAGAAAAATAGGCAACTATGAAGCTGAGCAGGGTCGGGCCTGGTTAGTACCTGGATGGGAGACCTCCTGGGAACACCAGAAGCTGTAGGCTTGGGAGAAGGACCTGGCAACCCCCTCCCAAAAATCAATCTGCCTTTGAAAACCCTATGAACAGCAGAGAAGCACTGACAATAGTGTTTCCCCTGTTGTACAGAGGGTCGCTATGGGTCGGATACCGACTCGACGGCACCTAACAACAACAAGAACAATCTCCAGGCTCAGACTTAAAGGTCAAGTTGTCAACTATCAAACTACATATTTGTGCTTTGCGTGAACTAATCCATATGGATTCCAAATATAAACTCTTCAGGTCAGACAGTAACAGTACCTACAACAGAAAGCTGTTATAGGACTGTTTTAGCTAATTCAAAAAATTTAATTAACAGATTAAAGGTCAAACTTTGAACTCATGAATCAAGAAAGACATATTCAAATCCAAATAATGCCTGTTATAGTAGCTCTAACTTTTACCAGCCTTCAGCCATAGCACTGTGGCATCCAATCCCATCAGATCTTGGAAGCTAAGCAGGGTTGGGCCTGGTTAGTACTTGGATGGGAGACCGCCTAGGAACACCAGGTGCTGTAGGCTTGAGAGAAGGACCCAACAACCCACTCTCAAAAAAAAATCAGCCACTGAAAACCCTATGGATAGCAGAGAAGCACTGACAGTAGTGTTTCGCCTGTTGTACATAGTTGATATGAGTCGGATGTCAACTCTACAACACCTTTTATGAAATCGATTAAGAAAGCATATTAAAAAGGTTTTTACTTGGCATAGTGGTGCACATCTGGAGTCCCATCTACTCCAGAAGCTGAGGCAATATCACTTGAGCCCAAGAGTTTGAGGCCAGCCTGGGTTACACATCGAGGCCCCATCTCAAAACAACAACAACAAAATTTTTCATTAAGGAGAACAAAATCATTCAGATGACTGACTTCCACAAAACATAGATTAGTGGGAGATGGTTGCAGTAAATACAACATGAAGGTAAAGTTATAGTAATAATAAAAATCCTTTGGGGGCTGGGATTTAGCTCAGTTGGTAGAGCACTGCGCTGCAGTCTCTGAGGTCCCGAGCTCAATTCCCAGCACCGCAAAAATGGGAGAAGGACCAGGCAATCCACTCCCAAGAAAATCCCAAAACAGCCATTGAAAACTCTATGAGGGTCGCTATGAGTCGGATACCGACTTGACGGCACCTAACAACAATATTTTGAGAGAAAAATATAAGCTTAATCCTGTTTAAACTTAATATTAGGATAAAAACAGAACACTCAACCAATTCATTGCTGAAACCAATAAAGTTTTCAGATCTTAAGATGAATAAAAAAATAAAAATAAATATATAAATATATATAACACAGATGAATAACCTACAAGAAAAAATACAGTGAATAAAAGCAGTGTGAGATGGAGGTGACCAACCACAAATAATAATAAGTAAAAATGGGTTAAGGTACCAAATATATAACACAGATAATCTTAAAGCCTCAAAAATCCAATTTTTTAAACCAGAAGAACAAACTATAAGGAAAATAAAACAATACCTTTTTTTACTCCTCCTACTGAGTACTCATAATAATGCCAAAATTACGTGAGCTTCTCTTAATGTCTCACAGGATTCTAAGAGTTTCTCCTTTTAAGGAGCTATGTCTCACTCTTAGATCCTCAGAATCTAGCATGTAATAAATATTCATAAATGGTTGCCCAGTGAATCAATAACTAATTGAGATTACTCAACTGCATTGAAAAGGCAAAAACA
Source organism: Pedetes capensis (assembly GCA_007922755.1). Lineage (NCBI taxonomy): Eukaryota > Metazoa > Chordata > Mammalia > Rodentia > Pedetidae > Pedetes > Pedetes capensis. The sequence goes on from VMDO01016504.1 coordinate 44,342, forward strand.
ATTTAAGTCAATGCTTTTCTGTAACTTTGAAAACAATATCCAATATAACAAAATTAGGAAGGAAATAAACAGAAGAAATTCCATTTTCCTTATGAAATAAGGAACATTCTGACTCCTGCTTTTAGTTTAATGATATCCTTGCTATTTCTCTGAATAAAAAATGTAATTTTTGTTTGTACTTGTCATTGTTTTGTGGTTTCTGTCATTTTTATTGATGTATAACAGGTATACAGAAACAACACGCAGGTGCACTTAGGTGTACAAATGTTTCAGTGATTTTTTGCAGTTTAAAGAAACCTACATAACCAGCTTCCAGATCAAGAAACAAAGCACTACCAGAAACCCAGAACGTCTAGAAGGACTAGCTATGTCCTTTTTATTTCCTATACACACTGAGATGTCTAAAGTGAAAAAGTCAGAAAAAATTAAGTGGAGATACTGTAAATAATAGGAACCAATTAGAACCTGCATACCTTTCCAGGAGGAATAGATATGTACATTTTGGAAAAATAACTGAAAATTTCTATAATAGTCAAATTCTAGAGAAAGCCTAAATGTCCATGAGTAGAATGGAGAAATAAATTATATTATAGTCATATAACCAAATACAATAGAAAGAAAAAGCTGGTATACTCAGTAAAATGGATAGATTTCACTTACATTAATATTGAGTGAAAGAAGCCAGATATACAACTAAAAATAATCAATAATAATAGAAGTCAGGATAGTGATGATCTTGGAGCACCAAAGAACCTTACGGGATTCTGGAGTCACCAGTCAGCTGGCTGGGGTCCTTGTGCACTACCTGGATAGAAATTGTAGGCAAGGAGAAGCCCTTCAAATGCTGGTCCAGGGAGTGGTTATGTCCGTTGGCATTTGACAGCAACAAGCAGTGACAGCAGCCAGGAGCAACAGTAGCAGCAAGTGGTACCTTCTAAGGTCACAGCTCTTATGTAGGCCAAGAAGATCAAGATTCCCCAGCTCTTCAAGTGTCAGACCTCCTATGTAGGCGCAGGAGGTGGGGACACTGAAGCCCGTAAGTGCCACAGCTCTTAGGTAGGCCAAGATGGTCGCTATTCCTCAGCCCTCAATCAGAGCTAGTACCGAATTTTCTAGGCAGGACTCAGGATCAAGATTCCTCAGTCCTAGTCAGTGGCTAGTGTTATACCTCCCAGGCCTACTCTGCCTATGACCCTTGGTCCTGAAGAGTTGGCAGCTCCCTGGAACTCCTCCAGTGACCGGGGCCTGCATTTTCTCTTTTCTGGCTCTTCACAGTCTTTTCTCTCTCCTGTGCTATCCCTCTTCCTCCTGCCCTGACTGCTCTCTCAAACCATTCAGCTGCCTCTTATTTCTATGACCACTGTCACTCTTGATGACACATGGGAGGCAGCAATCACAGCTCACCCTTGACCGCAACTATTGCTGGTGCCACAGGTCTCGCAGCTTCACCTCTTCTTCAGCTCTCAAGTAGTCAGCCACATTACTGCTTTGGCAGCTCAGCATTCTGGGTGCTCTGCTGTCTCTGTCATTGCTGTTCCACTCTCTCCATCATCCCTTGCTACTTCTGTCACTGTTGTTCTGCTGTCTCTGCTACTTCTTTCTCTGTGTTACCAGCTCAGTCTACTAAAAGCAAGGAAAGAGACCACCAGAGAGAAGCCTTTTATTGGGCCTAAAGTTGCAATGCCTATAGCCATACCACTGTGGTGTCCAATCCTGTCAGATCTCGGAAGCTAAGCAGGGTCAGGCCTGGTTAGTACTTGGGTGGGAGACCACCTAGGTACAGCAGGTGCTATAGGCTTGGGAGACGGACCTGGCAACCCACTCCCAAAAATCAATCTGCCACTGAAAACCCTATGAACAGCAGAGAAGCACTGACAATAGTGTTTCGCCTGTTATACACAGGGTCGCTATGAGTCGGATACCAACTCGATGACACCTAACAACAACAACAAAGTTGCAACATCAGGGGCAGCACAGGAGGGTGTCTCCTGGCTAGCTCAGCTCCAGGGAGGTGAAGAGCCTGCTTAAATAGCCAGACAAGGAAAATTTGCACCAATCACAGAAATGACAGCTCGTGTTTGTACCAATCACACAGTCCCTTTTGTTCAATCACAGCTGTCCCTTTTGCACTAAATCACAGAAGTGAAGGTTTGTGTTTGCACCAATCATACAGGCCCTTTTTGGGCCACCAGGGGGAGTGCTCCCTTCCCTCACCTGGGTTTTTCACAGAGTCATGTAGAGTTCACTGAGCTTTGTGATAGCAAAAAGTCCTCTGGAAACTGTTAGAAACAGCCATGGCCAGAACTGCACCTTAAGGAGCTGGAGTTGTGCTACATCAGGAATTGTCACATGGCTTCCTCAAGGTGTCTATGAAGGGTTCAAAACCATTGGTGCTGGCATAAGGGTGGTTTAGCTGGCTACTTGACTGATAGTTCTTTACTCAAGGCAGCCAAGGTTGCAAGGGACAGTCCAAATTAGGGAGTCAGATCACCACTACATCTGTACTTCCATGCAGGAAAACAACCAGCAGAAGGAGCACTTGCAGTAAGAATGAAAAAATCTTTTTCATTAATACTAGTATTGCTTTTAACAATATTGATATTAAGAATACTGCATGCCAAGCACCCCAAGGACAGGTGAGTCCCCAGTGAGTGGTAATTATTTAGGTATAAAAATATATAAAAATTCATAAAGCTTGACCCTTAAATTACATGTGCTTTACTTCAACAAACTGAGAAAAAAAAGCACTTTTTTTATTTTGGAATTAATACTGTATATTGATTAAGTTCCTGAAGTAGATTAATGAAAAATTATTAAACTTTGTTTCAGCATTGCTTCAGGAGTGGATTGCCACATCTTTCTCCCAGTTTTGTGGTGCTGGGGATCAAACCCAGGTCCTCAGAGAGTGTGGAGCAGCACTCTACCAACTGAGCTACACCCCAACCCCACTATTTATCATAGATATGTTAATATGTCAAAAGAGATACTGGACCTTACCCTCAAACGTCGAGCAGCTAAAGCAAAAGGAAGACATGATGAAGTTAAGGAACTAAACAGAAGATTTCAGAAGACAGCTCGAGAAGACAAAAACAAATATTATAATGACATGTGCAAGGTGCTGGAGGCAAAAAGCCAAAAGGGAAGAACACACTCTGTGTTTCTCAAGCTTAAGGAAGTGAAGAAAAAATTCAAGCCTCAAGTGGCAGTAGTGAAAGATTCTACAGGGAAAATATTAAATGATGCAGGAAACATCAAAAGAAGATGGGAAGAATACACAGAGTCATTATACAAGAAAGAATTGGTAGATGACCAACCATTCCAAGAGGTTGCA
>VMDO01016505.1:0-47674 GCA_007922755.1 Pedetes capensis
AAATCTGTTGGCATAAACATGTTAACACCTCCAGTGCTGCATCTGTTTGTTGAAACATCTCTATTGGTATCCCATCAATTCCTGGAGCTTTGTGTTTCGCCAGTTCTTTCAAGGCAGCTTCCACTTCATCCTTCAACACCATTGGTTCCTCTTCATATGCAGCCTCTTGGAATGGTTGGTCATCTACCAACTCTTTCTTGTATAATGACTCTGTGTATTCTTCCCATCTTCTTTTGATGTTTCCTGCATCATTTAATATTTTCCCTGTAGAATCTTTCACTACTGCCACTCGAGGCTTGAATTTTTTCTTCACTTCCTTAAGCTTGAGAAACACAGAGCGTATTCTTCCCTTTTGGTTTTCTGCCTCCAGCTCCTTGCACATGTTATTATAATATTTGTTTTTGTCTTCTCGAGCTGCCTTCTGAAATCTTCTGTTTTGTTCCTTAACTTCATCACGTCTTCCTTTTGCTTTAGCTGCTCGACATTCGAGGGCAAGGTCCAGTGTCTCTTTTGACATGTAATTTGTTCTTTTCTTCTTTTCTTGTCTTTTTAAGAACTTTTTGCTTCCTTCTTGAATGATATCTTTTATGTCATGCCACAACTCTTCTGGTCTCCTGTCATTTGTGTCTAATGCATTAAACCTATTTTCAGGTGGTCTCTGAACTCAGCTGGGATATACTCAAGGTCATACTGTGGCTCTCGTATACTCATTCTAATTTTCTTCACCTTCAGTTTGAACTTGCATATGAGGAGTTGATGGTCTGATCCACAGTCAGCACCTGGTCTTGTTCTGACATTTTGTACAGAGCTTTTCCATCGTTTCTTTCCACATATGTAGTCAATTTGATTCCTGTATGTTCCATCTGGTGAAGTCCATGTGTATAGTCTCCGTTTATGATGTTGAAAAAATGTATTTGCAACGAAAATCAGTGGTCTGACAAAATTCTATCATGTGATCTCCAGCTTAGTTTCTGTCAGCAAGACCATATTTTCCAACTACTGAGCCTTCTTGTCTGTTTCCAACCTTTGCATTCCAGTCACCAGTGATTATCAGTATGTCTTGATTGCATGTTTGATCTATTTCAGATTGCAGAAGCTGATAAAAGTCTTCCCTTTCTTCATTTGTGGCCTTAGTCATGGGTGCATAAATTTCCATAATAGTCATATTAACTGGCCTTCCTTGTAGGCATATGGATATTATTCTATCACTGACAACATTGTATTTCATGACAGATCTTGAAAAGTCTTTTTTGATGATGAATGCAACCCCATTTCTCTTTAGTTTATCATTCCCAGCATAGTAGATCATATGATTATATGACTCAAAATGGCCTATGACGGTCCATTTTAGCTCACTGATGCCTAGAATGTCAATGTTTATGCGCTTCATTTCTCTTTTAACAATTTCTAATTTGCCTCGATTCATACTACGTACATTCCATGTTCCAATTATTAATGGGTTTACAGTTGTTTGTTCTCATTTTGAGTTGTGCCACATCAGCAAGTTGAGCACCCTGGGGTTTTACTCCATTTCCTTCATCACGGTAGTCTCTACTTGGAGGAGGCAACTCTTCTCCAGTAGTCTTTTGAGTGCCTTCCTACCTAGGGGCCTCATTTTCCGGCACTATATCTGACAGTGTTTCTTTGCTATCCATAGGGTTTTCAATGGGTAGTTGTTTCGGGAGTGGCTCGCCAGGTCCTACTCCCTAGTCTGTCTTAGTCTGGAAGCTCAGCTGAAAACCTGTCCACCATGGGTAACCTTGCTCATGTCCAAGGTTACAGTAGCAGAGCTCTCAGCCTCATTGCAACACACAAGCTCCCAGCCCCCACAGTGAGGCAAACTGACAGACGTGTGGGGGAATTGGATTAGTCATTAAAATTTATACATTATTTAATCAAATAATTACAGTCAATCATCTCCCACATCACAAGCATAGAATTGTACTAGGGCTGGATTTACAATGAAATAGATGTTTTCTTGCCTTCATAATGTTTAGACTCTAGAGGGGCCTAAGCTTTATTGTTTAAAGGAGATACTGGTGACATCTATATGACTAAGTAGGAAGATAGACTTAATATCTTCCATTGCATGTTCCATTTACTATATACTCTCCTGTGATAGCTACCATTACTCTTCAAATGTAGACTTGAAAGCATAGGATTTCATATTCAATATTCAGTAGACATCACACATGTAATTGATTGTTGTTGTTAGGTGCTGTTGAGTCGAGTGCAACTCATATCGACCCTCATAGGGTTTTCAATGGCTGATTGTTTCGGGATTGCTTAGGGAGTGGATTGCCAGATCTTTCTCCCATGTAATTGATTACTGAATACTTAAAATATTGAGTTATGGCTGTGTAGAGTAATAAGTAGCTTAACTCTGCATGAAGAGAGCTAAAAAGAAATAAAGTATCCCAGACAAGAGCTGCATCTCTTCTGTTATACTTGAGCCTCTCTTTGCAGAGGAGTCCATTTTATCTCACCTTCCTTTCCCTGAATTGTTCCAGCTAGGTGTACCTCCATAGGATGACTTGAAGACCTTTCAATTCATTTAATAGTTTATTTAGTCATTCAATCAACTAAACAATACTGAGCACCTACTATGTAACAGAGTCGATTATAGGTACTAATGATAATAATAGGGACAAAACTGTAAACACAGCACATGAAACATCCTGTCCTTGTGGAGATTATTTTCAATAAATACACAAGTCAAGTAGGTGAAAATATATGATAGGTGCCAACAAGAGCATAATTAAAGCAAAGATAAGAAATATGAACTGTAAGAAATAGAGGCAGGGCTAACAGGAACTTCAGATAAGTAGCAGGAAGGACTCACGGAGAGGGTCTTGATTCATGCAGCAAAAGCATGAAATAGTGATTTTCCACAAGCAAACACAGATAACTCAGGAAAAACAACACTGGGTCTCTGCCATGAATTCTCTCTCCCCAACAGCAGCACTCCACAAGCCGCTTTCACCCCTTTTCAATCCAGATCCTTTCATCATATGACCAGGACCAGGTAGCTCTCTTACCAATCCCATATCCCAGCTCTCTGTAAGATGATAATAGTTAACATGTTAGAAAAGTAAATATTTTACACTAGGCCGTGCCCTGGCATGCTACATATATAATTTATTTACTTATGCTACATATATAACTTGTAACATATATAACTTATTTAATCCTTACTGCAGCTCCCTGAAATAGTCACTATTAATACCCCCTCTTTAGAGATGAAGAAACTGATATTAGACACCTTATATAAGGTCGCAGAACAAGTCAGAGGCAGAACAGACAGGTGAACCAGTCTGTATGACTCCAAATTCTTTTACTTTGTCTTTTGCTCTAGGGATGACACTGTAAGGCACTGAGCCACTGCTCTTCATCCTAATTGAAGAATTGGGACCTCTTCCTTGGATACTTGTATCTGTGTCTACACATGCAGTCTTAACTGATACCCCAGTCTGACAGGTTGAGCCCATGGTCATATGCCTGAACCAGAGCTTGAACCTGATGTCTATATAGCATGCTAACTTCTCAGCTCTGTCTGCCATCTAGCAACAGAATATCTATTACAATAATTTCTCGATCATAGCAAAGAGTATAGGAAATGTGGACATTAAAAGTGACCTGCCTGGTAGCATCTCCAGACCCAGGCTTTAGAGCTGTTTCTGATTTCTCTACTAATGATTGTTACAGAATAGACTAGCAATGGTGTGTTAGCAATTGATAAGGGCCTCTAAAATAGAGCTAGATTCAGAAAGGGGAATAATGTAGAGCTGTCAACCTAAAAGGTAAATTGAGGCAAACTGAATGTGAGGACAAAGAGTTAATTCAAGCCAAAATGTGGATGTTCACCCAGGAAATATGTGTTCCATTTGCCCAGAATAAATGCTCCAAAATGGCATCCAAAGGGTCTGGTTTTATAAATTAAAAAACATAAAAGGGGAAGAAGAAGAAAACGAGGAAAAGCAAGAAAGGAATTACAGTAAGTTGGTTCTTACAATTAAATTCATTGCCAAGAATAGCTCAGATTGTTGATAGGTTGTGGCTCACTTACACTACACATTCCAGGTAAGAATTATAATAAGCAGGAAAAGGCTTTTAATGGGGTTTTTTTATTACCTTTATGGTGTCAGGGAGTCAGCAGAAACCTGCTATGCTAGGTCAGAATGACTTGGGTGACTTCAGTCTCATACCTCATGCTTCCCTCAGGCTAGAGAATTTTGTAACTTTATTCTTGTGACCTTTTAAATCTTTTCTCAGAGCTAGAATTAGTTGAACACTGACTGTTCCTAGGCACTGCTCCAAGTGTGCTCTAGGTTGGATGTGAAATGTGCCCCCCCAAAGTCAGCATGTTAAAAACTTAATCTCCAGGTGGCACTGGTGGGCGGTGCTGTAGACCTTTAGGAAGAGAAATCCGTGAGAGGTTCTGAGGTCAGTAGGGGCGTGTCTTCCAAGGGGATTGTGGGACACACACACACACACATACACGCACCACCCTCATCTCCCACTCCTTCCCGGCATACAGGCTGTCTTCTCTCTTTGCTTCCTGGCCACAGGGTGAGCAATTTTCTCTTCCATGTGCTCCTGCCATGATATTCTGCTTTACCATAGTCTGAAGCATTGGGACCAATCAATGATGACTGGAACCTCCAAAACTATGAGCTAAAATAAACCTTTTCTCTTTATAAATTATAAGTTTTGTCAAGGACTCCATCACTGTAATGGAAAGTTGACTAACACAAGTGTTTTCCATGTATTAACTCATTTAAAGAGGGATTGAACCTAGAGGATATTATGCTAAGTGAAAAAAGTCAGATACAGAAAAACAAACACTGCATAGTTTCTCTTCTCCCTGAATCTAGAAAGGTGATTACCAGAGGTTGTGGGGTGGGTTAGGAGTAGAAAAGTGTTAGTCAAAGGTATAAATTTGCAGTTATTGGATGAAAAATTTCTGGACACCAAACGTACAGCATGATAACTATAGTTAACAATTATGTATCATACACTGGAAATTTGCTAAGAGAGTAGATCTTGAGTAATCTTAACACACACATACAGAAAAAAAACTTTAATCGCAGTAATCATTTAGCAATGTATATGTATAGCAAAGCATCATGTTTTGTACCTTCAAAACATGATTTTTATGTGTCAATTATACTTCAATATACCTGGAAAAAATTTATGAGAGAGGGATATTGACCTTTCATAACCATTTTCACCAGTTCAGTGTTAAGTCAGGCCAATGAATTTTTCTTTGTTAAGGAAATTCTGAGGGGAAGAACAGAAGAGTCCAAGACACTTTGAGCTTCTTTGAAACTTGAATAGAGTTAGAGGAAGAAAAATATTCAAAACTCAGAGCAGTGCTCTGTCTACTAAAAGCTAAAATAAAATTGAGACACATTGTACCTTTGTTCTGGGAAACCACTTGAATGAGTTATTTAAATAGTCAAATAAAAAGCAGCTAATATTTGTGGCTCCAAGGAGAAAAACTACTGTGCACAGGAATTTGGAAAAGTCATCTAAATAGAAAGGGTGTGTACACAGTTTAAGAAAGGAAAAAACTGTATCAAAATTGTAATAATATACACCAAAAACAACAGATGAACCCAAGTCACAGTTTACTTCTGCAATTATAAGAGGTGATCAAAGTGGTTAACATCTGGGTCCAGACACGTCTGATTATGGAGAGCTATTACCTGAGCAACGGTTCCATGCATCTCAAATGTATCACAAATGCGTGTGGTTGTTAGGCGTGTTGGAGGTTCTGTTGCACCCTCATGCTTCCATTGTCATTGTACTTCCACGGTGTCCTCAAATTTCAAGTACTACTTCAACATGGTTTTGTCCTCCTCTGCCCACAATCGTGCTTTTCTTCATTTTCTTTGACCACCCTGCCTGTCACATGGTGGCACTATTGTTCATTTGATTAATTCCATCTTTTGAGCGAATGTCATGCTGCACACTGTAGTGTAACTCAATTAATTTCAACTTTGAAAAGCAATACATGGAAGATGTCTCTCACAATGTGTACGTGCATTTTTGGAACCCCAATTGTAGACTGAGTCACATCTACACACATTGGAGAAATTTGTGTCCACTATGGATTAAGATCACTGTGCCTCTATATTGCTAATTATTCAGATGAAAGAGTTTTTTAGCTAATGCTAACAGAAAATTCAAAGCCAAGACTTGTGCCGAAGCTAAGGGCAGTGAATGGGAAATGTCTGGAACAGTGACCATCAGGGATTCTGGGTTCCCCCACACACACCCCAGGTGAGAGCATAGTGCGCCTGACAGGGCAGTCTTCCTACCTATCCCCATAGGAAGAATGCCATCCCAGCCCTGCAGGTGAAGAACAGCAGCTAGAGAGTACAGGGAGGCAGAGATACTGGAGACCCCTGGGCATGAGTCTAGGCAAGCTCATGGGATGTGACAGTGGAAATGATATTGCAGCTTTGGGCAGCCTTTGGACAGAGGGGAAACAGTCACAGGCCTCTGGGGCAGGGAAGAAAAACTCCTGGCTCCAGCCGTGATGGTGATAAACAGAAAGAATGCATGCAGTACACATCACAAATCTTTGGGAAATTCCAGAAAATAACACTTCACAGGGGCAAAGAATGTCCACAAATTAAGCTGCCGTTAAGCTTGGAGTTATTTTAATGTTAGTATTTACCTTAGTGTATCACATTTGCACTTCTAGCAGAAAGCCTAAGTCCTCTGGCTGCACAACTTCCTAAACTTCCCCTGTATTAGAGTCTAAAACAAATGGGACTCTTGTTTATTCATGTTAGATGTTCAGAAGAACAGGGTTTCCAGTGTCTTAGCATCCTCCTTGGACTATCTCTTTAGTAATCAGTCCCCTTTATCTCCTTCAGTTGGAAAATACTTCTATTTGTTTCCTTTGTGACTGTATTTCTGAGGTGTCTTTATTTCCTCAGTTACTTCCTCTTCCTAATATCTTTATTTTTTTAAGCCCCCAAAAGAGGGAAAATGAAATTATTAGTATTTCTGCTTATATAAAGAAAAACAATGAAAGTTTACTGTTTTCTTTTTTCTGTTCAACATATAAAGAAAATTTTTACGAACAATTGTTTAACAGTTTTGCATGTTGGATTTCATGCACACCTATTCATTAGGAGCAAAAACTCACAATCATTATTGGAAGATACAAATGTAATTGAATTCCTAGATGTATTCAAAGGGCTGTAATTGCAATAAAAACATTTAAAAATGTAATTTTAAAAGTGTTTGTAAAAGTGCATTAATAGGCTATTGAACAATACATTGGATGGACAACAGTTTATGCAAGTTTATACTTTAGAGACTAGAATTATTTCTTTGTACAACACAACATGCATGCATTCCTGTGTAAATGCCAAAATAAAGATACTAAATTGTACCCCCAGAAGCCTGGCAGATGTGAGTGGGATCCAGGCAGAGATAAACCATAGGGACAGAGCAGGGAAGATGATAATGATGCTCAGTGGATTTATTGCCATACATAAATTGTACAAAGTAATAGATTTCACTGTGACATTTTCATACATGCATAAAACATACTTTGATCATATGCACTCTGTCCCGCCAATACCCTCCCCCATATCCTTTTCCACATTCCAATAGTCCAAGGTCCTAAGTGAGAAACCAGAGCACCATTGCTAGGCACCTCACCACCAAGGACTTGTTGGCACTGGGGCAAAGCTTCCATGTTTTCATTAGGGCAGAAATTAGCTTTTATGGTAAGATTCTGATTCTGACTACTGTAGTAAATTTGGAATAATACTTTTTGCAAGTCACTGTAATTCCTGAATAAAATTCTGTACTTTAAAGACAAATTAAGTCTTTATGATACATAAGAGAAAGTCTCCTCATCCAAATTTTCACTTTCCAAATCATTTGCTGTAAAGACTAGCAAAGACTATAAACCACTCGAGGTGTTGGGAAAGATTTATTAACTGCGAAATCCCAATAAAAGACAGACATATTTAATTGTGCTTTCAAAAAATTAAATTATATTAAAAGTTACTATAAAAAGTCAAAATATTTGGAAAATAATTTTAATGGTTTTCTTGAAGATGACAAGCAAATGATTAACTAACTACAGTACATAAAGACCTTCAAAGCTAATAAGAAAGAGACAGGAAAGCCAATAGGAAAATGGGCAAAGGAAATAGATAGGAAAATCACAATTCCAAATGGGCACTAGGTATTTTACAAGATGCTTAAGCCCACTAGTAGTCGGAAAATGTAAATTAAATTTAAAATAAAATATTACTTAATGACCTCAGGCACACAATAATTTAAAAGGAGCATTAAACTTATTGTGGGAAGGGAATTTTCATATAATGCTGGTGGAAATGGACTATTAGCTTTACATCTGACAGCAGCTATTAAAATTTAAGGCATGCCCTTTCTTCTAGCAATGTTATTACTAAGAATATTTCCCATAACAATGAGAGCAAAAGTTGATAAAGATATATATATGTAAAGCCATTTACTGATGCATTATTTACATTGAAAAAATAAGGAAGAGGATAAAGTTAAACATCCACCAATAAAAAGACTGCCTGCAGTTATACCACTGTGACAACCTAACCCGTCAGATCTCAGAAGTTAAGCAAGGTTGGGTCTGATCAGTCCTTGGATGGGAGCCCTCTTGGAAATGCCAGACGCTGTATACTTGGGAGAAGGACCTGGCAGCCCACTCCCCTAAAAAATCAGCCATTGAAAATTCTATGAATAGCAGAGATGCATTGACAGTAGAGCTGGGCATGGCACAGTGTTGGGGAGTGTTTTGTTCTGTTGTGCACAGGGTCACCATGAGTTGGACCTGGCAATACCTAAGAACAACAAAGAGACTAATTGAGCACATAATGTCACACTCATGCTTTAAATATCATGCAGTCAATATAAAGAATAAATTGTTTTCTATCCTAACTTATGTTAAAAGATTTCCATTTTAGATCATGAATGAGAAAAATAAAAGTTTGAATAATACAAATGTATAAATAGTGACCAAAAATCCACTATACATACGACAATATACATATACATATACAATATACATAAACTTCATATATACAAATTTATAGATTTTACATGTGATAATATAAATGTTGAGAAAGGTATGCATTAATACACAAGGTATTACTATGAATTAGGAGAATAGATGGAGTAGAGGAGAATAATATAAGTGGAGATGGAAGGATTTGGAGAGGAGAGCAAAACATAAAGGTCCACATTGATATCTGATCTGTTAAAATAGTGTACTTATGTCTATGTTTATAGTCATAAAAATTGTTGTTGTTGTTGTTGTTAGGTGCCGTTGAGTGGTATCCGACACATAGCAACCTTTATAGGGTTTTCAATGGTTGATTGTTTCAGGCTTGTCTTGGGCATGGATTGCCATGTCCTTCTCCCAAAAAATTAGGTAACATTTAATAATTTAAAGGCCATTATCCTCTTTAAGAATTTGATGAAACCTAAGTATTTGATTTCTAGAAAAATATGCATTTGCATATAAAGACAAAAATTCATATGTATTTTTAAGAGGATTGCAGATGCCCTGAAACTCATCTGTCTTTGCCAGACGAAGGACATCTCAATCAATGCATAGATATGTGGACCAGTAACTGTGACTCAACCAAGTTTCCTCCACCAGCTTGACATATGAAAAGATCAAGTGCCATTGCTTTGACCAAATTCCACTGCTAGTGTCCAGATAAGTCTTCCATTGCAGCCAGTGTGTAGTCAAAGAACAACTGGTTCAACCTGATGCATTTGACCAGTATGCATATTTCTGCTGCACAAGTCATATTAAAATCCATATTGTTTTTCTTTATGGCAGGAGAAGCTTTGAATTTCAATTTTATAAAAGAAAGTTTTAAATTTCTGGGAAAATCATTCTAGTGAACTGAATTGAATTAATCCATTGTTTTTGGCAACTTAAACACAGACCCTTTGCTCAGTGTTTACTCTTTCAATTATAGGACCTCTTTGCCTATGTCAAGATATTATCCCTTGGGCAGTCCATACAAAGAACAGGAAAACAGCCAAAACTATTTTCCATCAAAATGTCCAAGTAGAGAAGGGAATAAGGTTAACTGATTTGGAAATACAGAGGCAACCCTAAAGTTTAGAGTGGAACTAAATTTTCAGGTCCAGCTTTGCCTTTTGCTAATACTCAAGTCTTTCAGCTATAATGTAGAAGTACATTTTAAAAAGACAAAGTTTTAAAAAGGCATCTTAATAAAGTCATGCAGTGAGACCTACTTCAATCACAGCCTGCCAGGGGCATCGGGTACAACATGAAGTGCTAAGGCAGGTGGCTATATTTTCTTTTTTCTTATTCAGTCCTGAGGCCACCCTGATAAAAAGTTGCTAAGTTACATGGGGACTTGGTAATAGGACTATTATAGGCAAGGCACTAAATGAGTTCAAGGAACTCATTCATCTTATTGATTGTGCTTGCAATCTGGAGAGAATGCATTCACTTCAAGTACAGCACAAATAAACTCCTATAGCACCTTTGACACAAACACACTTCTCAGCAAAGTACAATTTTAAAACATGCAAGTGTACTGTCAGGGAAAATGGATCAGTCCAAATATATAACATTAAAGTTTAAGTTAAATAAGATTTCAAATTTAGGCTCTGTCTTCCAGGATAAATCATGTTGAAGAATGGGAGTAAGTTATTTGCGTGATCTGACGCTGCACGAAAGTTTTGAATATTCATCAGCTTAACGGCTGTGCTGGATGATCACAGCAATGCCCTGTAGATATTTTATTATTGAAATTTGAAACCTGCATTTCATAATAAGTATATTTGTTCTGTTCAAGCACTGGTTAACAGTACAAATTTCTCTGAAAGCCATTCATTCCCAGTCTGAGTTTTGTTTTCACTCAAGTCTCTGGTCCACTTAGCTACATAATTGCCACAGGTCCAGTTCCTTCTCCCTGTGTAAGTATAGGCCAGGCAACCATTAACCCAAATGCTCCTTTCCACATCTTCATAGCTGCTTACCAATCTGTGATGACAAAAACAGGAGCCAATGTTTTCTTTTACTCCCCTGCTAAGGAAGCCTTTCAGGAAAATCTTCAGAAAGGCGCTACTTCCTGACATTAACACCAATATATTTCAACAGTCTATGGATACCCTGGTAAGCTCTTGTAATTCCCCAAAATGAACATTAGTGTAAAAAACACCTTTTACACTTCATCCCCAATGTATTTGGTTGCTCTGTGAAACTTACAGTTTTTCCATCTGAGGTTGTTGTTCCTAATGAGCAAATAAACTGCATCTTTGTCAAAGAGCATTTCACACTGTGCTGTATGCATATAGCTAATAAAGAGAGGGGAAATTGGTATAGGTTTTTAATGGCTCTCCTTTACTTAGAATGATTTAGCATTTTTACTTGCTATTTTATAATTCTTCAGGTTACCAAGAACTCTATGTTCATGCTGCTACACTATCTTCTATACGCTGAATATTAACGTTTTTCTGGTCTATGCCAGGAGTGTCAATTTGTCAGTATTTAAATAGAGTCTTAAACTTAGAGCACATAAGTGTTTTCCTAATAATAAGGGTTATTCTGGTGGGGATAAGAATTAAGAACAAATACTTTATTTGTGATAGAGTGATCTTATTTGCATTCAAATGTTTGTAGTAATAAAAGAATTACCATCGTGCAAGGCTTAACTGGGGGGACACACTCTGCAAAATGTGTCACTAAGTGATTTTGCCACTGTGCAAACATCCCAGAGTGTACTTATACAAGCTTAGATGGTGTAGGTCAATCACTCAATGTGGCCTCTTGATGCAAGAGGCACGGGAGAGATGAGGTGTATGAGATGCTGGGGTCTAACGCAGCTCACCATTTCAGAGTAAACATTGTTTTTAATAAGTGGAAGGAATACACTCTAAAAATAAAAGGCATAGTATAGGAGATACATAAACAGTAACGTAGTGGTAGGTTTTCAGGATCAAGCATTTTGTACTGTACATAACTTCATGTACTACACTTTCATACAACTGGCAGTGCAGTAGACCTGTTTGTACCAGCCTCACCACAAACACATAAGTAATGGGTATTCCATTAGTGCAATATTATGTGGACTATGCAGCAGAAATTTTTCAGCTCCAAAAACCCCCAAGGACCACCATTGATATGCAGTCCATCATTGACCAAAGCATCTTTATGTGACACAACTGTGTAAGAAGATAAATAATAGCCAGGTGTGGTGTCTCATGCCTATAATCCCAGCCTTCAGGAAGTGGAGGCAGGAAGATTATGAATTTGATGCCAGGGACCAAGAATCTTTGGGGGGAACTATCTTAGAGTTTGGCTTCTTCTTAGATACCACCTCTAAAATAATAGCAAGTAGAACTGGAAAGCCTATCAAGAAAGCCTTTAAGGGTCAGATTTCAATGTGAATCAAAGGAATATAATTGCCGACTTGAGAACTGTTATGAATTATGAAATGAGGTGAAAAGAAGGATTGGAACTACGTTTAGGCATGATATACTTGTGGTAAGCAGGGCGACCCTCCTATGTGCCAGTGTTGGGCTGTACTGGGCAAAGAACACCTGCTGACACTCATGCTACCCTCAAGTGCTTTAGATCAAAGATCACCGACCCATCAACATGGCTCCAGCCCAAGAGTCCACCATGGACTACCAGCAACCCAGAGTTTTGAACTCACTGTCCAACAATTGGCAGAGCAGGCTGTGAATCCTAGTGTCAAATACTGCTCTCTCTCTCTCTCTCTCTCTCTCTCTCTCTCTCTCTCTACTCTTTACTAAAAGACTCTTTTCTTATATTTTCAAATAGATGGCTGCTTATTTCCTTTCAGGTATAAGCTCAAAGTAACTCTACCTTTACTTTAACATCACAGTCACATATTATCCCATTTTCTCTAATTGTGGCTGGGCTGGGATTTAGCTCAGTTGGTAGAGCACTGCACTGCAGTCTCTGAGGTCCTGAATTCAATTCCCAGCACCGCAAAGATGGGAGAAGGGCCTGGCAATCCACTCCCTAAGGCAATCCCGAGAAACAGTCAGCCATTGAAAACCCTATGAGGCCTATGAGGGTCGCTATGAGTCGGCTACTGACTCGATGGCACCTAACAACAACAACGACGACGACTTTGTTACCTCCCAAGTATCTGTCAGCTTGTCATGCTGTGGGAGCTTTAGTACTGTTGTGATGCTAAAAGCTATACCACTGATATCTCAGATACCAGCAGGGCCGTTCATGGTGGACAGGTTTCAGCTGAGCTTCCAGATTAAGACAGACTAGGGAGAAAGACCGGGCAACTCATTCCCAAAACAAATAGTTATTGAAAACTCTATGAATAGCATAGAAGCACTGTCAAATATAGTGCCAGAAAATAAGCACCCTAGGCTGAAAGTTATCAAAAAAACTGGGGAAGAGTTACCTCCTTAAAATAGTCTTGACCTCAATAATGGGCATGGAATAAAGCCCCTGGGACCTCCATTTTCTGAAGTGGCAAGACTCAAATTGAAAAGAAACACAGTGGCTGTAACAATGACTCATACATAAATAGGTCCTATGCATGGCACAGAGTCTGGTTGTATTTTGTTCTGTTGTTCACAGAGTCACTATGAGTTGGACTGGATTCCATGGCACCTAACAACAACAAAAGACTTTGTTACAACCTGAAATCCTCTTATATGTATCCATCTTTCCTAATAGAAGAATAAACTCTAAATAGACTGTCTTTCTTGTTCATTACCATGACAGAATGCTCAATTAATATTATTGAATAATTGAATGAGTGAATGAATAATGCACTGGTCCACAGCCCCTCCTAGGCAGAAGCCACATCTGTTTACCTTTCTTTCTATGTCTACAGGTGAAGTAACTTAGTAACCATCTGTGTTTACACATTTCTTGTGAATTTGTCAATATTGATGGTCCTGTCCTGGACATATGGTAGCATTTAAACAAAAAAGTATAAACTATTTATAAACTTCTCCTGAAGTTTTACTGCCCAGGAGCTTGAGGCTTTTCCTGAGGAGTCAGGAGCTACCACACACATGTAGGAAAGAGACATATGCATACTGTTAAAACATAGGTCTTGACAAAGAACAGATTTGTGGGTTAAATTGCAGTTTTACAACTCATTCTAGATGTATATTCTTAAATAAGATCCTTAACATCTTTGAGCCCAAATATCCTGCCTTATAAAAAGGTAAGAATATATTAACATAAGATGTATTCAATATATGTGTGTGTAACAGGTTTTTGAAAGTTAAGTTTTTGCTAAGTACACATTTAGATTTTCAAAGGAAGTTTTTACAAACCATCTCCACAACTATTGGGCTCTTGAGTCAAGCCAAAGATGGAAAAAGAGAATTGAGTAGGAGGGAAGAGAATATCAGTAATTTTATTTCTTTGGAGAGAGCTATTAGTGTGTTACCAGGCCCTGCTCATTCACTTGGGAAGATATTTCTACTTTGTCTTGGCCTCAAACTTGGTAAGTGTTGGCTGGCTGGAAGGGGGCTAACAGAGGGATTTGTTGTTAGGTGCCATTGAGTCAGGTCCAACTCATAGCGACCACATGTACAACAGATGAAACACTTCCTGACACTGTGCCATTCCTGGCACTATGTCAGTACTTACCTGCTATTTATGGAGTTCTCAATGACTAATTGTTTCAGGCATGGTCTGCCACATCCATTTCCCATTTTTGTGGTGCTAGGGATCAAACCCAAGTCCTCAGAGTGTGCAGAGCAGCACCCTACCAACTGAGCTAAACCCCAGCCCCCATAGAGAGCTAGCTGTGTGTTAATTTTAGTTTAGGTGGGAGGCTGGCTCTAGCCCAGCGGACCTCAAGGTGAGAAAAATGGCTGATGATTGGTGATAGAGCAAAAGAATTCCTGTACTGGTAACTCATCACCTGTCAAGTATGGCCTCTCCCACCTTGGCCCTCCTTCTTCCCTGTGTCACACTAGCTGAAGCTCCAGTTAGCTAACTAGGAGAGAAAGAAAAGTACAAAGAGAAGAAAGGAAGAAGGACCCAGTAAATTCCTCTTCCTCAAACCATGCTTCCAGCCTGGAGCAGTCCTGATTGGGGAGAAGAGAAGTTTTATTACTAAGTCAAGTTCAGCGTCAGATTTCTTGAACTGAGTATTCCAGTTAATAGATGACAACTATATGGTAGGATTGGGAGAAAAGGGAAAGTTAAAACAGCAACACTAAAACTTTACACAATGTCATATCATGTAATTTTTCAAGGAAAGTATACATACTACTTTTATAATTAGCTTAATTGTTATTGTTGTCAGGTCTGACTCATAGTGACCCAATGTACAACAGAAAGAAACAATTAACACTGTGCAATACCTGGCATCATGTTAGTGTTTCTCTGTTATTCATAGGCTTTTCAATGGTGGATTGTTTCGGGACTGTTTTGGGAGTGGGCTGCCAAATCCTTCTCCTGTTTTTGCAGTGCTGGAGATTAAACTCAGGGCCCCAGAGAATGCAGAGCAGCACTTTACCAACAGAGCTAAATCCTAGCCCAATTACTTTAATATAAGGAATTAAGGCACATAAGACAGTACCAGTCTAGCAACACTCTATACTAAAATGTATGTATGTATGCCTCACCAAAAACTGATTGACAAAAATTGCAATTATAATGAAATACACTTTGCATTTTCTGGAATAAACACAAATCCCAATGGGAGTTATTTATTCATCAAGAAAAGTAAAGGTGCTGCCTTCTGCAGACATTAGAGAGAAGATTAGATAGAAGATCAAGAAAATGTCATTTAACTTGGTATTTAATAGTTTGTTAGAAAACTTTGAAAGTGCTGTTTTCCAGGTGTTCCATGGAAAGATGACACTTCGTGGAGAATTAAAAAAGAATGGGGACAAGAGCTGTTGACATGGTAGAGAAGGAAGATAGTCAAACAGGGTGACAGCTTTTCATTAGATCAGCAAAATCCTCTGTGGGAAGAGATTGTTTGGGAGAACGAAGGAAAATCCACGTATACCTAAAGGCCAAGAGGAAGATACTTCTCTTCTCAAGGACAGTAGAAAGACTAAAGATGCAGAAGAAAGAAAGGAATAAAAAAAGATGAGGTTTGCATTTTTTAAAGGACACATTTAATTTTTATAAGAGCTACCATTTATTTGCCTGCAGCTGTACCACTGTGGTGTCCAAAACTGTCAGATCTCAGAAGCTAAGCAAGGTCAGGCCTAGTTAGTACTTGGATGGGAGACCACCTGGAAACACCAGGTGATGCAGGCTTGGGAAAAGGACCTGGCAACCCACTCCCAAAAATCTATCAGGCATTTAAAGCCCTATGAATAGCAAAGAAGCACTAACAAAACTATTTTGCCTTTTATACGTAGGTTGGCATTGAGTAGGACATCTACTCAACCTAACAACCACCATTTATTTTGCTAAGTACTAGATGTTTTACTAAACATTTATACAAGGTATCTCACAATCTGATGACATATGTGTCATTATGCCCTTTTTTAAAATGAGAAAACTGAGGCTTACAAAATTAAATTACTGACTCAAAGCAACCCAAGTTTAGCAGGTTCTAAAATTGTCACTCTTCTACCACATTTCATTTATTTTTTCTCTTTTGGAGAAAAAAGGGCTAGTCAAATAAATGTCAAAGAAAAAAATTAGCTGAGAATAAAATGGAGTGAAATTTAGTAACCTCCTAACCAAATAATTTATATTCATTGTAATATAGAAACCAAAGTAATTTTCTGAACACATAGAAGAAACATGCAATTGAAAGATAATGAGGAGTAGAGATTGGGGATTTTCACTGTGGGACTTGTCCCAGAGAAACCATAAAATGTACATTAAAAAATTGTGGCCTCTTATCTCTGCCAGAAAATAAAAATGTCTCCTCAAATGTATTGCACATAAACTCCTGGATAGTCTTCTTCACTTCACTTTAGTGGTCATGGACATTTTTAGTCACATGTACTATTGGTTTAACAGTCAAAAGTTTTATTGTTTTTCTTTGACACTGGGGATTGAATCCAGGGCCTCACACATGATAAGTACAGGTTCTGCCACTGAGCTACACACTCAGCCCCATCTGGAACTTCTTCACTTCAGATTATGAAACTGAGGTTCAGTATTACAAAAATTGTGGGATGTGCACTCTACAGTGGTACAAATCAAACTAAGTGAAACTAAGGGGTGCTTTTTTTAAAATCAAACTATGGAAATTGATTCATTTGTGAAGTTGTTTTGAAATTGTTTTTTCAAGGGGCAAGAAGATTTTATCAAAACATAGCTATATATCTTGATGGAATAAATGGTATAATAAAATGGGATTGTTATTAACCTTATAGTCTTTTCATTAGCCTCATCTTCCTGACTGTGAGAGAAATGGGATGCTAATAAAATGCTTTCTTTGCATTTTTACTGACTTAACAGAAGAAGCCTTTTAAAAATTATATCTCATTTCATTGCCCTGGTGTTATATATTAGAAATTGATTACCCCATTTCTTCTCTAATAGCTCCATTAAATTGGGGGGGGAGCTTTTCTTTTATTTTTAAAATCAAAAATAATGAGTTTATGAAAGTGAAATCTTTATTTTTATTGTGTCTACAATTTCAAATAAAAGATATTGACTATAATTGTAACATTAAATTGAGTTTCAGGACAATTATCATTTTCTGAGCAAGTAAAATGAGATTGCTTGCAAGGTTGTTCTTTTTAAAATCAAATATCACATATTATCAACTTTTTTAAAGTATTCCAATAAGACTAGCACCCATTTTTAGGCAAATAGAAAGAGAGTTGATCAAAGGGGTAAATAATTCATAGCCTGTGGCTTGTCACTGATTTTAACATTAACCTTAAATGTGGAACAACTATTGTCTTTAATGATTTTTTGAAAATATTTCCAAACTTCTAATGAAGTTATTCAGTATTTTTTGACAAGTAATCTGGTAAAATTTTGACTTAAAATCTCTTTAAAAATAAATGTTAATAAATTCCTGAGATTTAAAGGAGACGGAAAGGCTGGAAAGGAGAAGGGGAGGCACAAGTTAAATGGAGAGACATGTGTCTAAATATCAAACATCTTGCATTGTTTTTAATCTTGTCTCTAGAACTTATTAAATGGAATATAAAATAAGGGGAACTTCTTGTCCTTGCTCTTGAAGACTTTTTAGTCAGTGGAGAAGTTCATACATAAATGAAAATTCTGGAAAAGAGTACAAAGCTAACATATTAGGATACTCACCACCACATTGTACAGTCAACCAAGTCCAGAGGTACCCAGGATTTTCCTCTAAGGATTTGCAAGTACGAGAAATAGCAACTAGAGATGAGGTTACCTATCACAGCCCTCGCCAGGGCAAGTCCATGAGGGGCTTTCCAGGAAATGGAATATTGAAATTAAGGCCAATTTTTCAGAGCAGTATTTCTTTTGTGATATATTCTTCATTAATTTCCTCAAGCAACATTTAATATGCTCAAAAATTCAATCAGCATAGTGTTAGGCTTTAGTTATTGAAAGACTTTTTCATAAAATCAACCATGTGCTTTTCTTTTTCTTTTTCTTTTTCTTTTCTCAGTAGTGGGGGCTTTAACCCAGGGTCTCACACATGCTTTTACAAACTCTCTACCCCTGAGCCATAACCCCAGCCCATTTTTACTTTTTATTTTGAGATAGGGTGTCACTAAATTACACAGGCTACCTCTGTCCTTGAATCTGCGATCCTCCTGTCTCTACCTTCCAAGTCACTGGGATCACCAGTGTGAGCCACTGTGCCTAGTTCCTGTGTTTTTCCTTATTCATTCATTATTTGAGACAAGGATATGTGACAGTCTTTAAAGAGAGATGCTCAACATAGGACAGTGGGTAGCTACAAGTTTTAATAGAAATTTTAGGTGCCACTTAAAGAGCAAGAGTGAAATCACCACTGTAAAAAACGTTTTTTTTTTTTTCTCCATCTAAAGATTCCCTGAGGACTCTTAAAATGCCATGTCTTTCATAAATTTCTCTTTCAAATAGGAGTCAGACAGGAATCCATAACATATTCTTATTCCAGAAGAAGTAGAGCTGTAATAGTCTAAACTAATATTAGACAAGAAAATTCATAACCAAACATCTACCAAATCTCATAGTTCTATGAGGTCCATCTAGTTCTTATCTCCTTGCTGTAGGTCACCACAGAACAGTGAGGCTGAAGTCAGAGACTGAACGCATTCACTCTGGTGCCTGACAAGGAGAAGGAGTACCACAAGTAATCATGGAGGAAAGAAGAAATGGCCAAGCAGGATGGCCCATGCCCGTAATCCCAGTGACTCCAGAGGCTAAGGCAGAAAGATCATGTGTTTGAGGCCAGAGGCAGTCTGCACAATGTAGCAAAATTCTGACTCAAAATAAAAAATATAATAGGGGGCTGGGAGTGCATCTTCGTGGTAGAGCTCTTGCCTAGCATGCATGAAGCCTTGAGTTCAACACCTAGTAATGCCTAAATAAATAAACAAATAAATAAAGAATGAATGAATGATGAAGCATATTTGGGGAGAAGAAGAAACCACAGCATAGTTCTGAGGCTGTTTCTCACACCTGAGAAAGGTCTTGGCACCCAAGTAACAACTTCAGAAGAAAAACAAAATTCTTTGCCCAGAGAGAGAAGCAAAAGCTACAGGAGCCTCGCAGTGCTGCCTTTGAAACTCAGTTGTAAGGACCCTATTTAATTCTTGCATAGTTACCATCTTCCTCCCTCCTCAGTGCTTGCCTTGTGATGAGAAAGGGGCTTTATCCTGCCAGTTACAGTAATAAAGAAAGTAAATCATCAGTATGGGTTGATTCCTGCTCTCTTTTGTCTCCCTCATCTTTAAATAGTAAACAGACCTATGCAGTATTACATATTTGGAATGCAAGAGGGTAAGAATTTATTAATGCCTCCCATGGAGCCATTTTCTCCAAATCGTGGGCCTTTTCTTTTGGCATCAGGAAACCAATGATACATGATGTGCAGGGATAGTTGTGATTCTTTGGCATAACATCCAGGGGTTGATGAACTTAGAAATGGATTCCACTCACTTTTTCTGAGACACAAGGAAAGTGAAGAGACGTAAGCACCCCATAGGGAGAATGTTCTCAGATACATGGCAAATTTGCTTGAATATTTGGCTCAGAAGATCTTTATTTTCTTCTCAAAGCACATTAAAGTTTATTTTGTAAACAAAGATTCAGCTTCATATGAAGTCCTGAAAGTTTTGCCTTATGCTAATGAAACAAATTTGGACCTTCAGGATTGTATTTAAGAACCCGGAGATGTCTTCTGGATGTATGCATATTAGCCCCAGGAGGCACGCCACAATATTAATATTCAACAGCCCTAAATGTATGCCTCTTTCTTGGCTGAGAAACCAGACTTTCTGTTTATTACTTTGAGACTGACAAAGCTCTTACAGTCCTGTTCAAAGAAATAATGAAAATCAAGGAGTTTTCAAAAGGTGGAAATTAAAGATATGCAATAACCTCAGAAATCAATCTAGGAAGAGGAATGGCCAAAGAATGTCGCTAGTAAGCTAAAAGATATGCATAGTGGTAGAAATACTCAAATGGAGAAATTTCTATATCCATAAATCACCATGAATAGGGTAACTACATTTCACTATTGTACAGTGAGCCACCTGATTTAGCATTTGTCCTCAAAATGGTTAATTTTTAATGAAGAATAACTATTAATTGGTTTATTAAGACAAGTGAGGGTTCTTTTGATTGACTTTCACTCAGTAGTTTCATCTTCTGCCAAGGGCTCATCTAAAGTGTGTGAGGTACATTGATAGGAAACAGTTCTCTATTTATTTAGTCACATAACCCCTACATGTCTGTCAATTTGCTGTGTTGTGGGGGCTTGTGTGTTGCTGTAATGCTGAAAGTTATGCTACCGGTATTACAGATACCAGCAGGGTCACCCATGGTGGACAGGTTTCAGCTGAGCTTCCAGACTAAGACAGACTAGGAAGAAGGACCTGGTGGACTCAACTCGATGGCACATAACAACAACAGTAACAAAAAAGAAAGAAAGAAAGAAAGAAAGAAAGAAAGAAAGAAAGAAAGAAAGGAAAAAAGGAAAAGGAAAAGAAAGAAAGAGAGAGAGACAGAGACAGAGAAAGAAAGAAGAAAAAAATCTTATTTTTTAACCATCAGTTCCAGCACTTGCTTTTGTCCTTGCAGTTACAGAAAAGTACTGGAGTCATCTGAATTCAGCTCTGAGACTGCTCTTCTAGTGGTCATGTCTTCAGCCTCCTCTCCCCTGTGGGGAGCTGGGGCTGTTGCTGTGGGCCATTTCCTACTTTTCTCTATGTAGTTTTTCTGTTTCTCCTCACTTTCCAGGTATCCTATCACCTTTCAAGATTCCTGTGATCCTCTGTATAGAATAAAGTCTGCCCTTTGTGACCTTGACTCTCTCATTCACTGAGTCACATGGAGGCAGCTTCTAAACCGCCATCTTACCACAGAAGTCTCTGGTTGTTTTCTTAGAGTTCTCTTTTCATTAGTGCTTAAATTTAAGACTGAAATCTATTCCTCTTTTCCCAATCTTTTTCAAGTGCACCATAAGGAATCCCTTTCTTTCAATCACAACTTGTTGATTCTTTGATAAAATGAAATGTTCTTCAACGCCAGCAGCTATGGTCAGCCAACTTCCATTCTTAGTGCTGACTCTCATATTTAACATTGGTGCCTTTACGGGTCACTTCATATAGCAGATGATTTTGAAGAAGTCTTTTCCCCAGCTTGTGAGATTCAAGAAGCCACCAGACTGCCAATCAGTCTGGTCAGTAGGAACTTAGGAAAGTATAGGTTAAATATGTGAAGTTTCTGTGCAGGGAAATGGAGGGAATGGAGCACTTTGGCCATAGAGTATGGATAAACCTAACTCTATGGCCAGTATCGTTTGTCAGTTGTAGAAGGATGGAATCTATAACTACTGACTTATTTTGTTGTATGATAACCCTTTTCTATTTAGCTGAAAACTCTTCTAGTAATAAGAAGATCAAATATAAAGAAATCTAAAATTCATGTTTAATTTCCATTAATGAAGACAATTTATGTGTTACTTATGCAAAGTATCTGCCAATATTTTCCATATACCATAGTGATATCATTGGCTCCATGTAAAACTGGAAGCTCAATTATGCTGAGAAATCATCAATGACTGCTTTTATAGTTGGTACTTATTTTAGGAAGACTTTACCTGAAAACAAAATTTTAATAAAAGCAGCTACCAATACCATATTTTTATAGTACCTTGTGAATCATGACCGTCTATTGAGATAAGAATTGTCTATACCTGTTCTGTCCAGTAAGTCTCTAAGGACACATGGTCATGTAGATTTAATTTATATTAAAGTTAAATTAAATTAAAATTTTGGTTTTTCACTATACTAGCTTTATATGGCTTATGGTTTATGGCCACTTATGGCACATAGTTTGTGGCTACCATTCGAACAGTATAAACTAGAACATTTTCCTCACTACAGAAAGTTCCATTGAACTGGTTTAAACTGTTAATTTCATTTATTTCTATTCCAAGTTTTCTTGTGCACATGTGCAAGCTAAGTGGTTATTGATGCAATGAACTCAATAGTGCAACTGTGTAAATAGTAAAATAATTCCAGATTACTTACCAATGTTGTCAGATGTATAAAAACATCAATTTATCTCAGAGTTTGATTCTTCACTTAACTCTGAGTCAAAATAATTTTTGAAAGTATATTCATTTGAAGATGAAGTGTCTGATAATATTATAAATACCATTTTAAATTGAGTTTAAAGATTGAATAAAGATGAGATTATGCAGTTTTGTGGTGATGATATAAATATAAACTTTGACAGAACATAGATCATGGTAAAATAATGTTCTTATGCATGTATGGGAATATCATAATGAGACACATTAAGTTGTACATTAAAAATTACTAATAAAAAAGTTTTAAAAATTTTAAAAATAAAAGATAACTTTGCTCGGTAATGTAAAAAAATGTTCTTACTAAATTAGAAAACCTATGAGTCATCAATATACTTAATTTACTGGCAATATACACACTTATAATCCCATCCACACAAGTTTCTTTATTCTACCAATCAAATTTGAAGCTGCATTGTCAGGATTTGCATAGTCACACAGTTACACAATGTGATGAAACTAGCATTGAATACAAAAGAAAAATACAATCACCTGGTAAGACATATGTTCTCTCTGTAATATTAAAAGTAATTTAAAATTACTCTTGTAAATGAGTCCTCTGGATTTTATTAGCACTTTTTTTAGCACTTTTTTTTTAAGTAGTTACAGATACTCCATTTAGTTACTCAGTAAATAGCACATTCCAAGGCTCTAATTTTGAAGCTTTTAGCAAGTTTTAATTACTAATAACAAAATTTCTGATTAGGAGGACATTGAAGTTCATCCCCACAGTGGTAAGCTGGTCAGCTTTTGCATGACTGTGACAAAATACCCAACATAACAACTGAAAGGAGGAGGGTTTACTTGGCTCAGGGTTCAGAGGATCTCTCCCCAGGGTAGAGAAGGTATGGCTGTGCAGTGAGGGAGGCGAGTGTGGTGGGACCTCCTCACATGGCAACCAGAGGCAAAGAAAGCTTAGTAGAGCCAGAGCCCTGGAGAAACCTGTGAAGACCTGTGCCTAGTGACCTACTGCTGCCAGCCACTAGACACTTCCCAAAGGTTCCATAGCCTCTGAAAACAGCACCTCCATTGGGGGACCTGGTATTCAAACATGAGCTTTGGGACCCATTTTACATTCAAAATGTAACAAGTAGTAAAGAAAGAACAGTAAGAATTAATTATTGAGAGCTCACTTTGTAAGATTTGGTTTTAAAATTCTTAAATTTTACTTTAATTGGTGGAAATGACATTTGATGCCTAAACTTCCATTTTAAGTACATGGACTTATACCCTACAAAAAAAAAAAAACATAAAATTGAAACTTATGATTTTAAAAAAACCAAATTTGATGGAAACATTGTAAAAAGCCCTAAGGAGATGGTCAAGTGGTGAATTCTGTTTTATAGAATACTTGTAATACGACAAGGTTGCATAAAGTTTCAAAGACATTCCTTGTAAAATATTTGGTCTGAAATGTTTATACATTTCAGTTTTCTAAAAACTCTAGAATTTACAAATCCTTATCGGTAGAATTTGTTCTGCTTCATCAATATTCCAACATCTGAAGAGACAACATTTTCTCAAAAGTATATTAGTTCTAGTTCAAGAAGAGTACATCAAAAATCTAAAGAATTAAAATGCAGTGCAAATTTGAAAAATACGGTACAAAATTGTTATGGAAATTAAAAACAATAAAGCTGGGTTACAAAATTTTCAGAAAATAAACAGTGACAAAGAATTAGACAGAAGGATGATGCAGCAATTGATTTAAGAATGTACTACCAAATAGCCAGGTGTGACGGACCGTATCTGTTGTCTCAGTACCTGGGAGAATGAGGTGGGAGGGTTGTGAGTTTGAGGCCAGGCTAGGCAACATAGTGACATGCTGTCTTATAAAAAAAAAAAAAGTGATAATATAGCAAAGTGTGTACTTTGTTTATGCTAAAATTTAATACTTTAATAATCAACATAAACGTTTTTATTTTTTTATTTACTTTTGCAGCACATGGGGAACTAACCAAGGGCTTCACACACACTTTGCAAGTGCACTACCACTGAGCTGCATGCCCCTGCCCACTTTATATTTCTTACTTTGAATCAGAGTCTTGCTAAATTATACAGGCTGCCTCTGGCTCTGAACTCCTGATCCTCCTGGCTCCACCTTCTGAGTCACGGGGATTATAGGCAGGCTCCACCAGGCTCAATTTATTTTTGTTTTTAATCTTATAAGAAATGTAACATCATTGGATAAAAACCCTTTGTAGATCCATCAATATAACAGAAGTAATTTTCTTGCAATAGATACACATTTCAAACTCTTTTTAGTGTCTTCTTTCACCTTCAAAACTGTTTTTCTTTGAATGATGAAAATGTCATTGTTCTAGTGACACAGTTTATATATATGAATTTACACCCATTTTTACCCATTTATTAATCAGTGGAAACCTCCATCATTATAGAACTATAGTTTTACTGATCAGAATGGATTAGACATAAAAGATGTTTTGACATATACTCATACATTCACTAGTTATTTTCTGGAGACAAAAGAGTCTCCAAATAATTAATACTACAGATTTTTTTATGGTAGTGTTACACATATATCATTCTGTAATTCGATTTTCTCAGTGCTCTACATTCTGTTTTGGAGATTTATTCACAATCATGGGACATTTAGTTCTAATTCATTCATTTTCACCTCTATATATAACTGCATTGTATGATAATGGCACTCAATTGCTCTAGCAAGAGATTTACACTGTTGTGTACATTCTTAATACATTTGCAAGAGTCTCACCAGGGAATTTAATGGCAAGTGAATTTGCCAGGTCTTGGGGATATACCTATCTTCACTTTCACCAGACTCTGCCAAATTGTTCTACAAAGTGATTATACCCCTTTCACTCTACCAGAAATGATCTTAAGTTCCCTATGCCCCACATTCCTGCTGTCACTGGGTGCTGTCGTTATTTCTTTACTATTGTTAGTCTGTTAAGAGTCAAAATATCTGGTTATTATTTTAATTTGCATCTACCTGATTTTGTTAGAATTTTTAAATTTGAAGATGGGACTTTTATTTGTGTAGATTTTTAAAAACATATCTTGGTTTGAGTTCCAGATATATATTTGTTTGTGCTCTACCAACTTAATGACATTATCCATCTGCTAGCAATTTCATAGGCAAGAGTTAAAAGATCCATGAGTTAATATCAGTAAAGCACAGACAACTCTACTTAGAACAAGTGCTATGTAACTTTTAGATGTTATTGTTTACTAAGCACTTATTATGTGCTCAATATTCTGTAAAATCTAAAGTTAAAACATGCATAGTATTCTGTTCTAATATTATTTTAACTCTTGATTATGAATTTTACAATTCATGATGAAGAATGTCACTTCTCCCTCTGCTTTTAGTGAAGAAAAGAGAAAAATAATTCAAAAAGATTTGAGAAAATTAATAAGAAAACTGATTTTCTAAAAAAATATTGTACACTTTGAACACATGGTTCGACTGGTTCTGCTTTTTATTTCATTGCTACAATCTCTAGCAAACAGCCACTGGTGATCATGTGAAAATTTTATCCAGGGAGAAACAGAACTAACTTATATACAAAAGATAATAGCTTCCATTTATTAAGAGTTGACCTTGTGCCAGGTACTGTTCTAAGCACTCTGTGAACCTAAATTCATTTTCCTAACTCCAAGAGGTCTTTTTCAGGTTGGGCTGGAGTCCACATGGAAATTGGTGTCCCTGGCTTCACTCCTCTCAACAATCCACAAAGCAAAGAACTGGAGCAAAGAACTGGAGGTAGATTTAGCTTCCAAAAATACTATTGTGTTTGTTGTTACTTTTGTTTCAAGTAGCTCAACAACCAAAGAGGAGAGATGCTGCTGCTGCAGTGGCAGGGTCACTGGGGGAAGGGTGTAGGAGACCAAATTCTAAAAGACAAGAAAAACTTCAATACAGACTATAACTACTCTTAGATTTATGCTCTGCCAAAAGAGCAGGACTTCACCTAGGGTACAAGGACACACAGGAGAAATACAAGAACTCAGCAGCAGCAATAGCCAATCAGCTGGGAGAAACTGCCAGGACAGTCTGATAGTCACAACAGACTCCACTCTGAAGACACTGACCAACCACACTGGCTTGAATATGAGTGGACCCAGCTAGACTCCTTGAGAATCTGTTTATATTAGATCTGCTCATTGCCAGGGTCAAAACAACTGTCTAGGACATGAATTGTCCTTGATACACTATCCCCTGCTTTCACATCTCTTCGCCCTAGCACCTAGGGGACCTTCCATACCCTTAACAGCTCATGCGAGGGGATGAAGTTTAGGTGGAGATTGCTTGAAGTCGATAGTAAGCCATCTTTTCTTTCCTTCTTTTTTTTTTAATTAATATATTTTCCCAAGAATCTAGTAGGTCTGGTATTCATGCAATGAATGGAACAAAGGAAAGGATAACCACATGAAACCTACTGATTAAAATTTAAAAATTGTTAATAGTCGTTTGATGACTATTATGTTTTTCTGACTATTTAGATGATTTCATGAAGTTTTTAAAACTACTTTGGAGGTTAATTTTGTAATTTTTATAACATAAGGTGTGAGCTTAATGTAGTGTATGAGTGTATTTAATCAAATAGGATATGAGCCATATTGAATATAGTTTCTAAAGTTTGTACTGAATAATAAACAAGTATTTCTCTCACTGTTTTGATCAATGAACTCATTAAGAGTTGTATCAGAAGAACAAAAAATATAGTGCATGAATAGACTATGTTATTAAAAACAATTAAAGCCAGGTAGAATGATATATGGTATGCCAAGTAAATATGCAAATGGTCAAAAGACATGAACAAGTAGTTCAAAATAGGAAATGAAACATAAACACATTTATTAAAAATGAAAACAAATGCAAATTAAAGTACATTTCCCTTTTAAATCTCTTCAAATTAGGAAAAAATGATTTTAAATGATAATATCTCATGCTGGCAAGGGAATAAAGAAATGGGTACTCTTACATATTTCTGATTGCATTTTTAAATGCGCCAACACTTTAGGAAAGCAATTTGGCATTATATTGAGAGTCATAAAAATGTTCGTACTCTCTCTGTGCCAGATCTCCATTTATGTAATTCTGCCTTAAGGAAATAATCCAAACCAGCAAAAACGTTACAAATTCAAGTCAGCATTATTTATCATACCTACAAACAGAAAAAAAAAGTTAAATACCCAATGATAAAAAAAGTAATTTGTAGCACATTCAGTCATTAGAATATTATACATCCCAATAGAATTAATAATTGTAAATACTTAGGCAGCAATATGAGAAATTTTTATAGCACAAATGATATCATTTTGGAGCAATTGGTAGAAACAAATTAAGACAAATCATATGAATTTTTAAAAGACCTGCACAGTTCCTACATAAGTATGTATGTGGGAAAAGGTGATAGAAATTTACCAAATGGCCCTAAGTAATTATTTTAGTACAATGTAATTTGTTTTTTATCTTCAATTTTATATAACTATAGGACTTTCTAAATTCTAAATATAATTTGTAGAATTTTTTATTGGAAATTTCTAATGTACACATTAATGTGATTCATTCTGACATGCTTTTCATTGTGACATTTCCATATATGTATTTTGTTGTACAGTATTCATATAGGTTCCCCCTTACCTTCTTGTACACTTCTTCCCCCTTCCCACCCCACCATCAAAGACTTCTCTACCATTTACTTATCTTTTTATGATGATATTTTTCTATATATCCTTTTGTTCCAGTTCTGTTTAAGATAGAAACTTTTTCTGTAGTGAACTTTCCTTTTACCTTGTCAGATGTATTACATGCATTTTTAGACCATCTATAATAATACCATTCTTAGCTTTTTTCTCTTTTATTATGCTCCGACCTTTGTATATGATTTTTTCCTTCTTATAATTTTGATTCAGCTCCCACATATGAGTGAGGACATGTGGTGTTTCTCTTTCTGAGCTTGTGTTCATTCACTTAAAATAATTTTCTCCAATTCCATCCATTTTGCTGCAAATGGCCTTATTTCGTTTTTTGTTGTTGTTGTTGTTGTTGTTGTTGTTGTTTTATTGCTGAGTAGTATTCCATTGCGTATATGTACCATAGTTTTTTTATCCTTTCTTCTGTTGAAGGGCACTTTGGTTGATTCCATATACTTACTATTGTGAAAAGTGCTGCATTGAACATGGAGATGAAGGTGTCTCTGTGGTATGATGATGCATTTCCCTTTGGGTAAATTCCCAATAGTGTTATAGCTAAGTCATATAATAGATCTATTTTTAGTTTTTTAAGATACCTCCATATTGATTTCCATAGTGGTTGGACCAATTTACAGCTTCACCAACAATGTAAGAGTGTTCCCTTTTCTCCTCAACCTCGCCAGCATTTGTTGCTATTTGTTTTATTGATCTTGGCCATTTTTACTGGTGTAAGGTGAAATCTCAGAGTCGTTTTAATTTGCATTTCCCTAATGGCTAGGGATATTGAGCATCTTTTCATGTGTTTCATGGCTTTATGGACCTCTTCATTTGAGAACTGTCTATTCAGTTCCTTTGCCCATTTGTGTATTAGGTTATTTGGTTTTTGGGGAGTTTTTTTTTTTTCTTGAGTTCTTTATAAATTCTGGTATTTAGACCTTTGTCTGATGTACAGGATGCAAAGATTTTTTCCCATTTAGTGGGGGTTTCTTTGACTGTGTTAATTGTTTCTTTTGCTGTACAGAAGCTTTTTAATTTCATGTAATCCCATTTATCTATTCTTGTTGCAATTTCTTAAGCAATTGGTGTCCTATTAAGGAAATACTTTCCTATGCCTATATGATGAAGTGTATTGCCTATCTTGTCTTCTATAAGTTTTAAAGTTTCTGGTTTTATGTTGAGATCCTTTATCCATTTTGAGTTAACTCTCATGCATATTGAGAGATGTGGGTCAGTTTTTAGTTTTCTGCATGCGGATGAACCATGTTTCCCAGCACCATTTATTGAAAAGGCTATCCTTTTTCCAGATCACTTGTTTGCTTCTTTGTTGAAAATAAGGTGGCTATAGGTGTGTTGGGGCTGGGATTTGGCTCGGTGGGTAGAGTGCTGAGCTGCAGTTTCTGAGGCCCCGAGTTCAATTCCCAGCACCGCAAAAATGGGAGAAGGGCCTGGCAATCCACTCCCAAGGCAATCCCGAAACAGTCAGCCATTGAAAACCCTATGAGGGTTGCTATGAGTTGGATACCGACTCGACGGCACCTAACAACAACAATAGGTGTGTTGAGGTATTTCTGGGTCTTCTATTCTATTCCAGATGTCTTCGGGCCTATTTTTGTGCAGTACCAAGCTGTTTTTGCTACCACTGCCCTATAGTATAGCTTGAAGTCAGGGATTGTGATTCCACCTGCATTAGTTTTGCAGCTTAAGAGTGTTTTGGCTATATGTGGTCTTTTGTGGTTCCATATGAATTTTTGGATCATTTTTTCTATTTCTGTAAAGTTGGTCAGTGGAATTTTAATAGGGATTGCATTAAATCTATAGATTGCTTTTGGTAGGATAGCCATTTTTACTATATTAATTCTCCCTATCCAGGAGCAGGGAAGATCTTTCCATTTTTCAGTGTCCTCTGCCATTTCTTTCTTTAATGTTTTGAAATTTTCCTTGTAGAGATCTGAAGGGTCTTTGGTTAGGTTAATTCCAAGGTATTTAATTTTCTGGTGGGCTATCGTGAAAGGTATTTTTTCTGAAATTTCCTTTTCTTCCTGTTTGCAGTTGGTATAAATAGAATTTTTAAATTAGTTTTAGGAATTTGAGCAAACATCAAGTACGATACATTAGAAAATTTAATTTTTTTCTAAATAGTAATTTAGTTAAGCGAAAATTGAATGTACAGTTCACTGTTGAGAAAACTGTAAAAACCATGAGATCTAACCAAAGCAGTGCTTAAAGTTATAACTTTAGATTTCAATCCTTTTTCTTTTAAAAAGTGAAAATATGCAAATTATTTACTAAATATGCTTTAAGCACACACTCAAAGTAGAGTGAAATAAGAGAGGGAGGAAAAAAGAAGGCAGGAATGAAGGAAGGAAGGCAGGAAATAAGGAAAGGACAGAATAAACTTATTGTATCACTTAATATCAAAATCTAAGAACAGCTAAAAAGGAAAATAAATTTTTATTATAGAAAGCATAAACTATGTTATCTAATTTAATGGAGATTATTAAATTTTAAATTTCTTTTGGTCACTGAAATTAGCATAAACTTTTCCCTTTTTAAAATATATATATCTTCAAGATGGGTACAGTGGCACACAGCTCTAATCCCAGTGACATGGAAGGCTGAGGAAAGAGAATTTCAAGTTGGAGGTCTGAGGCAGCTTGAGCAATGTAGTAAGACCCTGTCTCAAAATAGAAAGTAAAAGGGATGTGGCTCAATGATGAAGCATCCTAGATTCAATTCCCCAATACTGTTAAAAATACATATATTATATTAAAAATTTTAAAAATAAGATCTATCTTCAACAATTAGCTATAGCAAAAAATAATCTCATCAAACCAAATCAGTATGCCCAAAATTTTTCTAGGAATTTTATATTGAGATTTAAAAATATAACTATAAATTGACATACTATACATCTAATTTTAAGTATTTATCCAAGAAAAATAAAAACACATCTACACAAAAAAGGTATAAACAGCCGAGCATGATCACACATGCCTGTAATTACAGGACTCAGAAGGATGAGGCTGGAGGATCGTGAGTTCCAGATCAGCCTGGAATACATAATGAGTTCCTGTATCCCTCTGTATTAGTCAAGTGGGTACAATGCTGGGGCAGGGAAACTGAACAAAACTAATTTATGGGAGAAGAGATTTATTGGGGGTTTGCAGTTAGAGGATCACAGTCTATAATGGTGATACAGAAGGCATGGCAATAGTGGGTGGCAAGGCCCATGTCAGATGACCTCACAACATGGCAAATCAGAAGCAGAGAGCAGCATGAGTAGCCAAATCTTCTAGTCCGGGTAATAACTTCCAAAAGTCTGCCCCCATTGATTCACTTCCACAAAACTAGATCCCTCCTCCAATGTTTCCAGAGCCTCTACAAACAGCTCGAACGGCAAGGTACCAAACATTTAAAGTACATGAACTTCGGGGGACATTTCAGATTCAAACCACGACATTCCCCCAAAAAGAAAAAAAAAAAACTTTATACACAAATTTTTTAATTAATTTCATTTGCATAGGGGAAGAAGGAGATCTAAAAAATCCAAAAAAAATTTGGTAGATAGATGTATTATTGTTCTAGAAATTGGGGAAAAT
Source organism: Pedetes capensis (assembly GCA_007922755.1). NCBI lineage: Eukaryota > Metazoa > Chordata > Mammalia > Rodentia > Pedetidae > Pedetes > Pedetes capensis. The sequence continues at coordinate 32,024 of VMDO01016505.1, forward strand.
ATATGGGTCTTATCCAAGAGGGCATTTGAGCAGGAGGAGTAAATAACAAGTGTGCATGACATGATGCATGCATAGACACTCTGTATCTAAAGCATGGCTGTATGTTTCTGTAACAGCTTTTGATAAGGAGATAAACTATAAGTAAAGATGTTTGTTTGCTTGAGGTGAGGTCAGTGAGACTGACTGAAAGGATAGAAGCCTGAAGTAAAGTGTTTGAGTAGAAAACATCAATCTGAAATTAAATCTTCCTTGACGCTGCCCAGTATAACTTATTCTATCCTTTCAAGAGGACAGATGACTGATAGCAAAGTTACAAGTACATGGATTCTTAAATAAATCTGCTTGCATGGTTCCAATTTATGCCATTCCACATATTCTTCCTACTATCCAGGGACACAGCCTGTGGTGGTGGATGCCTCTGCAGCATCAGTACACCAAAAACATATTTCTGTGCATTTGTTTTTCCTTCTATACTTTTGTGTGGCATTCAGAGTTTTCTATGCCCCATGATATCCCAGAATTACACATATGCAACACAGAATGCACAGCAGAGCAAAACAATGGAAATGTAAGTGACAAATATGAGAGTAATGCTACACAAGAGTAAGAAGTAAAATGAGCTAGGGTTGTGATTGATAAGCAAAGATAATGCATATGGAACTTATTCTCTAAACAAGTAACACTTTTAAAGGTAAAAGAGTGAATCTTATCAATATAAATGAAGGAATAAATGAATAAATGAGAAAAAGATAGAAATCTGTCTTACAGAAGAATTGTAAATAATTAATATAAATGCTTGACCCTCAGGAGAGGGAGTATAAATCATTTCATAAATGTGAGCTGTACTTAATGACTTTCTTCCAAAGAGTATATAGTATAGGAAGTAACTTTACAATGGATCAGAAAAACTTCAAAATCAATGTTTTCTTACCAATATTTATAATTGTATGCATATCAGCAATCTTTGGACTTCAGTCATCCATTACTTTTATAAAACTGTATACTTCAATTATTGTTGCTATTAGGTGCTGTCAACTCATGTCCAACTCATAGTGACCCTCATAGGGTTTTCAATGGCTGATTGTTTTGGAATTGCCTTGGGAGTGGATTGCCACAGCCTTCTCCCATTTTTGCATTGCTGAGGATGGAACCTATGACACCAGAGACTGCAGAGTGGCACTTTACCAACTGAGTTAAACCCTACCCCATGCTTCAATTAGCTGATCATTACTTATGGTTCTTTTAAGTTATGTGTGTGTGTGTGTGTGTTCCAGGCCAGCCTGGGTACTTAATGAAACCCTGTCTCAAAAAATTAATTAATTAATTAATCAAAACCACTCATCATTTCAAAAAACACATAGGTTGATATTATATAATATATGAATAAATCTACTTATAGAGTGCATGTGTATATGTATATGAACACCCATTCGTGTATATATATATATATATATATATATATATATATATATGCAGACACACAAAGAGATTTCATATTCTTTATTCTTTAAAATGATGATGATTCTAATTATTGTGATAAGGAAGAGTGTTGAAGAATTACCTCAATGATGTTATGGAAATCAAGGAACCAGTCAATCTCAAAAAAGAGTCTGTAAAAGAGGAAATACAGCACAATTAAACCCAAACATAACCAAAAGAGTAGATGGATAAACTCATCTATTAAAAGAAAACACCAGAAACTCAGATTAATACTGTTTAAAAAAAAAAAAGAAAAATCACTAAAACCAAAATATTCCAGCTAAATGAAAGTGACTGAGCAGGGTTGCATGTAAATGAAAAGATACAGGCTATTAAACATAAAAACAAACAGGAGCTCAGCTATTTATATCTGCCTACATTAGATTCAAGGCAAAACAAAAAAGAAGAACACTTTGTAATTGTAAAGAAATTAATTCACAATAGAAAATATAAGTCTAATGAATCTTTATATTTTAATCTCGTACACTCAACTAAAACTGCAGGAGTCAATGGAAATGTAATCATGGTAAGAGATTTTAACACTCTCATTCATTCAGTTCCATAATAGATAGAGGAGACCAGAAATAATGGATATAACAGACTGAATATTGTAATGAAAACAATTTTATTTATGTTTGTGTGTGTCAAATTCTGTATACTGAAACAAATGCCTATAAAATATTTTAGAATATTTATTTTAAAAACAAATTTATATTAATATTATTTAAAATGACCTCAATAATTTCCAAAATAATAGAAATAATACTACAGTCTTCAACCATAATGCAAAAACATATCAGAAGTGTTATTTATATAAAGTAAAATAAAATATGCCTGCAGCCATACCACTATAGCATCTGATCCTACAGATCTTGGAAGCTAAGCAGGGTTGGACCTGGTTACTACTTGGATGGGAGACTGCCTGGGAATACCAGGTGCTGTAGGCATGGGAGAAGGACCCAGCAACCCACTCCCAAAAAACAATCATCCAATGAAAACCCTATGAATAGCAGAGAAGCACTGACAATCTGTTTCGTCTGTTGTACATAGGGTTACTATGAGTCAGACACTGACTCAATGGCACCTAACAACAACAAAAAAAAATAAAATAAAATATATCAAAAGTGTTAATATTTTTAAAGCTTACTTTTAAAGATGTCCTGGGTTAACAAGGAAATCAAAACTTAAGTAGAAGAATATTTGTAAAGTAGTAATAACAAAATTACTAAAACTATTAAAGTTTTACTTACAGAAAAATATATACTTTAAACACTTTGATTACTAGACTATAAGAAATGACTATAAAATAGCTATGCATTCAAAACAAGTCAAAATGAGAAACAAAATCAAATAGCTTATAAAAAGTAAAGAATTAGAAAAATAAATATTGGTAAGTAACTGAAAATCATTATATAAAGCTGTATTCGTTTATATTTTTCAATCACTTCTTCAGTCAATAAAATTAATAAAATGATTAAACTGCTTAATATTATCAAAGACTTTCCACAGTGGCATACACCTATAATCCCAGCAATTTAGAAGATGAAGGCAGAAGGATCAGAAGTTCGAGTCCAGAGGCAGCCTGAGTAACTCAGTGGAGATCCTGTTTCAAGATACAAAATTAAAAAGGGGCTGAGGATGCAGTTCAGTGTAGAGTACTTGCAAAATATGCATGAGGCCCTGGTTTAAGCCACTTAGCAATGAAAAAATAATGATTTCTATAATGAAATATTCATTTCCCTTTTGCAAGCATTGTTTGGTTCATGAAAGATCTTAAATGATACACTAGAGACTGTTCTATCTCATTTGAAATTATCTCAGTATCCTAAATAGAAATGCTCACTACGTGAATGTTCTTTTCCTTTGTGTAACTGAGTTCTTAGGTGAAAGGAGGAGAGGAAGGAGGAGGAGGAAGAGGAAGAAAAGAAGAAGGAGGAGGATAATCAAGTTTAGGCAAGGTAGTGCATGGGATGGAAGAGAAGAGGTATTAGGATGAATGGTCATGTTTTTTGAGCAAGTTGTAAATGAACAAAGGGGCTGGTGTCAAAAGGGTCCATGAAACAATGGTTAGCTCAACATGGATGATGATGTTGTTAGGTGCTGTCATGTCAAAGCATGCAAAAAGTGAGTTGTGTGTGTATGTGTATAGAAGCAATACGGTAATAAGGTATAGTGCCTCAAGATACAGGTTGGTAGAATATGAAGGGTATGTGATCCATTTGAGGAGGCACTCAGGAAATAAAGCCATTTACAAGACTTAATTTTTGAGAAATCTAGTGAATGAACTGTGGAGTCTGATATTGGAAGGAAGACTAGTAGTAATGAGGCAACAAACGAAATGATCCAGGTGAGATGTGATTGTAGTTCAGGCAAGTGGCAGTGCAGATAGGCAGTAAGGGAATTATTTTATTCTGTTTTGTGGGGTTTTGTTTGCTTTGTGAGACAAGGTCTTGCTGTGTGACCCAAACTGGCCAGGCAATTGCTATGTAGACCAGGCTGGCCTCTAATTCTTGTCTATCTTCCTGCCTCAGCCTCTCAAGTGCTAGGATTACAAGTACATGTCTTGGTAACAGGCACTAAGGGAATTGCTTTTAGCAACTTTAGAAACTGAATTTCCAAACCTTGGGAATGAATTTAATATAATTTGACAGAAGAATTACTGGCTTTGGAAACCAGAGGATTTTGGTGATGACATTCATTAATATTAGAAGCAAAAAGGAAAAAAAGCTGTTTAGCCAAGGTAATGGGAAAATATTAAACATTTGTATTTTGAAAGAGTTTTGGATTTCTGTGGAGGAAATCCAATAAACTGTTGGATATTAAATATAGCACTCAGAAGAGAGGGCTGAGTAAGAGATAGTAGGTGTAGGAGTCATGAAACTGAAGCTATAGCATTAAATCAGTTGCTAAAAATAAAGCTAGCACCTGGGTGTAGTGGTGCAAGCGTTTAATCTCAGAGAAACTGAGGCAGAAGGATTGCAAGTTCGAGGCCAGAAGCAGCATGCATAATTTAGAAAAAGCCTATCTCACTGGCCGCAGTGGCACATGCCTGTAATCCCAGCGGTTCGGGAGGCGGAGGCAGGAGAATCGCAAGTTCAAGACCAGAGGCAGTCTGTGTAATTTGGCGAGACCCTGTCTCAAAAAGTAAAAAATGGGCTGGGGGTGCAGCTCAGTGGTCCAGCACTTGCAGACCATGCAAGTGCGAGGCCCTGGGTCCAACACCCAGTACCACAAAAAAAGAAAAAAAAAAGAAAGAAAGAAAAGAAAAAGCCTATCTCCAAATAAAAACAAAAAATTAATAAATAGACTGAAGGTACACCCAGTGGTAGAGCACTTGCAAAGTATGTGCCAGGCCATGGGCTCAATCCCCAAGTGTCACAAAAAAAGAAAAAAAGAAAACAAAACAAAAGAAAAGAAGAAAGAAAAATCAAGCTTGGCAAAAGTTTAATTTAAAAAATCTAAACTGGGCATGGTGTCACATGTCTGTAATCCCAGCACTTGGAAGGCTTGAAACAAGAGAATCTTGAGTTCAAGGTCAACCTAGGTTATGTAGCCCATCCTGAATCAGCCTGGTATACATAGTGAGACCCTATGTCAAGAAACAAGAAAAAAATAAAACAAAACAAAACAAATCTATTGGTATTGTTAGAATTGAGGCAACTCAGTTCTAGAAAATAGAATGGTTATTCCAAGGAGCTGTGCAGAAAGGTTTACAGAAAAGAACTGAAGAAAACAGAAACCCCCAAAAAAGTAAGGAGATCATTTCAAAGTTACTTTCCTTACAGAGTTAACACAATGAGAACTTCCTTATCATGCAGCTGGGCCCCTTATTACTGATTGTTGTAACTCTCTCGTTTTTGTGGAAAACTGGCACATTTCAGTGCTCAGTTTGATTACCTGGCACCTAGCATGGGTAACCCCATTCTGGTCTGATCTGGTCTGTTGGAACCAAACAATGGCTTCACATAAACTTTAACATGGTAAATAAAGGAGATGTGTGGTGAAACAGAAATCTGAAGAACAACTTTTAAAGAATAGTCATAGAAAGAAGTACCTAGAAAAAGATTAGAAAGAATTGCCTGGGAGATAGGGGTAGAGATAGCAATGATGTCTAGGAATTCAAAAAATGTCAACTTTTAAAGTAAAGTAAAAAAAAAAAAAGAAGAAAAGTATTTAAAGAGGGGCTCAGGAACAATTCTTTGGGGCAGGAGTTTCAGCGGTATAATGGGTTTGACATTCATAATAGAGTAGATTAGATAGCATATATAAGATACAAAAAGTCAAGGAAGAGTTTTGTTTTGGAATTTGCTATCAATGTTTCAATCTTGGAAGGAAATAAATATGTTTGCATACTCAGGAGGAATAGAAAATAAAAGTTGAAAACATAGAAGTTGTAATAATTACAATTACAATTCCTGAGCTACTAGAATGAGATGGGATACAGAGCATAGATCAGAAAAATAGAATTGGGGAGAAAATACTAGATTTATTCATGATTTCATTGTAAAGAGGTAAAAAGGAAAGACTGGACAGTAGAGATGCTTCTAAAGCATTGGTTATGTGTGAGTTAGAACATTATGGGCAATTCTTTTCTGTTTCTTCATAATTTACCACTGAGAATGAAATGGGGCCAGAGTTTAGTGGTCATAATTTGAGAACAGTGGAAAATATCTGAAATAGCTCATGATGAAAATGTGATAGAGGTGGCCAAGGAACACAGAGGACTGGGGTTTGGCTTAGTGGATAGAGCACTGTTTTTTCCTCTCTGAGGCCCTGGGTTCAATCCCCAGCACATAAACCAGGAGAGGGACCTGGTAGCCCATTCCTGAAACAATCCAAAATGCTCAGCCATGGTAAACCCTGTGAATAGCAGAGAAGCACTGACATAGTGCCAGGCATGGCACAGTGTTGGGGAAAGTTTTATCCTGTTGTACATAGGGTGGCTATGAGTTGGCTCCAACTCAAAGCCATCTATCAACAACAACAAGGAACACAGGCAGGGACTCCCAATTATTGAGGTTAGATACCATGAATTTAGAATGGCAGCAATCTGTTAGGCTGTGAAATTTTTTCACAGTCACTCTAAACTTCTCATTTGAATAGACAGAGAAATTAAACATTTAACCTAACTCAGATAGGAATTTGGGCATGACAGAGTATTGAGATCATAAGAGTCTTTGAAGTGATAAATCAAGAGAAATGTTAAATATAACAGTTCATTGTATAATTCTTCATAACAAAATCCAATGACAGGCAATGGCTAAAATGAAATGAAAACCATTGTCTGTCAAGATAAGAGGCCAAGGAATCTAGAAATTAGGGTGAAGAATATGTCAATCACATGAACATTGAAGTCATTTTATATGATGCAGCAGAATAAAGGATAGAGAAAAAAGTGACCCTGGTTTTCAAATCTCCGATCTTTAAGGTAGAATGGCAAGGAACACATTTGTGACAGCATTGAGGTGGTTACCAAAGGCCTGGCTGGAGACTGTGAGCCTCAAAAAGAGAAGGTTTCGTACGCAAGTGGCAGAACAATTATATGAAAGTAGCCACTCTGAAGTTTTTTGCTTGAAGGAAGAAAGAAAAAACCCTATACCATCTAAAGAATTGTAGACAAAACACTGTGTTCAGTAATAACCCAAGTTTCAGTAAAATCAAGGAGGTGGAAAAGATATTTTGAAACTTCAGTTTCAAAAATCTATGGTAAATTTTGGACCAAGAAATGGATTGTCTGGAGTCATAATGGCATGTGAAGGAAGCAGTGGAAAGCTAGGTCAGGGGAGAACACAGCATATAGGCATGGGAAGATGGAAAAGATAGAGGACCAGAAGCAGTAACATCTTGACAGGTGACCAAAAAGAATGAGAATGTTACAGATGGTTAGTAGACAGGGCCCCAACTTTTCAAGCTGATGTTATGATTTTCATATAACCATATGTCCCCAAAAAGTTCATGTGTGGCACTACTGAGAAATTATTGGATCATGAGGGTACTGACCTCATCAATAAACTCCAGTGATGAATACACAGCTGAAAGCACTGTTAGGAAGTGAGGCCAAGTGGAAGGAAGTAGGTCACTGGGGTGCCATGGAAAGGTCTGTTTTGTCCCCTTTCTCTCCCACACTCTCTGCTTCAAGGCTGGGGTGAGATGGTCAGCTTCCTCTGCCACATGCTCCTGCTCCCCTCAGGCCAAAAGCAATGAAACCAGAAGAAGAACTTAGATTGAAAACTCTGAAACCATGAGCTACAATAAACCTTTTCTCCTCTTTCAGGCATTTTGTCACCACGACAGAAAGCTAGCTAGCACAGATGACTGGTCGTAGAATGTTCCTAGTGTAAGTGAAGGGGTCAAGGGATGGTCACTTGTACCTCTTTACTCTGACATATGCTTTGCTCCAAAATAAATTTCCTCATCTGTCTGTTAGTAGACCATGGTAAGGGAAAACCATAGATAGGAAGATAGAGGTATACGTCAGAAGTAAACACAGATTGGACTCTAAGAGTGCCACAGTTAAGAACTGAATCTCAAGACTCTAGCCTTCGGCAAAAAGTATCCTTGCAGATAGGGTACATAGTTCAGAAAATTTCCTGAGTGTGTGATTACTGAACCTGGCAAATTCAATCTTCACCAGGTTTCCCAATCCTCAGATTTCCTCTGAGCACACAGTGCTCTGAAAGTTAAAGACAGTTGAGCAGGGTAATTAAGACATAGATCTACTTCTCTCTCTACTTGCGCAGTTGTTATCTTACATTTCTCAGCTTCTGATGCTAATCTGCAAAACAAATGTGCCTTCCTCATGGAGATGTTGTGTGAGTGAAAGTAAATAGATCTAACGTACCTAGCACAATGTATCCAACAAATGGTAGCTATAATTATTTTTTCAGAATAATGTTCTGGCAATAAGCACATTAGAGCTCTTCAGAAACTGTACTCATAGTCCCTAGCTTAAAGAAAGTGGGAAAAGAAAGATCTAATTTTAGAATAGGTGTCTCATGTTCTTCATTTAACTTTCCTGGTGTCAAGCCAACCCCTTTTCATTGCCTACTACCTGCCTTTTAAAAACTGCAATCCATTGGTTTTTGGCCCTTATAACTGGAAATTCTAATTTTTAATTCCAGGGAGAGACCACACAGTACTACATTTTTAGAAAACATCACAGGTGATCCTGGTGCATAGCCAGAGTTGCAGACCACTGAAAGCTCTGGACTATTCTAGAAACTCACCAGAATCTTCCTCAATTTAGTCATTAGGTGAAAACAACATTTTGGGAATTCAGATGGCATCTCAAATATCTTGCCACTAAATAAGGGGAACTTTTGAAGAGGCTCTAGAGTATTTAGCCATTATTAGCGGTTAGCAGAAGTCTAGACCAAGCCAGTTTTATTCTTCAGTCACAAATGATTTCACACCATAAAGGTCTACTTCCTTACTTCATAATCTCACCTTCATATTCTTATTTCAAAGCTTCTCCTATTGCTTTTCTTCTTCCAAATGGAAACTAAAAATTCACTCTTTTAAAATTGATATTAGATGTATGCATAATTCTAAAAATCCAAAATATGTATAAAGTGAGTTTCTCTTCCTTCTCTGCCTCCCAGGCTCCTAGTTCCCCTACTTGGGAACAGGTCCTATTACCAATTTCAAGGATGCCCCTTCAGAAACATCCTTCACATGTATGAACATATTTTCCCATTCTTGTGGAGTATATATACCTTTTTCAAGTCCCAATTTATATTGGAGACCTTTCTCTATTCGTGTGTGTGTATGTGTGTGTGTATGTGAGTGTGTGTGTGTGTGTGTGTGTGTGCGCGTGCCTCATTCTTTATACTAGCAATGTGTTCTCCAGTGCTTGAATGGGACAACATTTTAGTCAGTTGTTTGGATAAAAATTATCATTATAATCTACCACAATACTTAACTATTGGAGAATTCAGTATAATCCACCTATATGGTGTTCAATCTACTCTGAAGGGATTTAAATAGCTAGCTGAGCTTGGATTCTTTCTATTATGAAAGAGTTTTTATATTCTCAGCTTATAAGCTTTATTTTATACAAAATGCTTCCTAGTCCATTTATGTTGATCCTATAAGAATCTGAAGATACCAATTTACAAAATCTTATTAGACAAATGGTAAGAACAAGATGCTTTTCCCCTAATGGATTCTAGGAGAAAAAGATGGTTGTTCTACTTTGAATATGAAATGTCCTCCACAGGCTTGTGTGTTGAATGTTTTGTCCTCTGCTGGTGGTGCTATTTTTTGAAGGTTGTGGAGACTGTAGGAAGTGGAGCCTACCTGGAGGAAGTAGGCCATTGGAGTGAGTCCCTGGGGACATATTATTCCCAGTCCCTTCCTGTTGGGCTCTCTCTGCTTCCTCTCCTTCATGAAGAAGCTGTTCTACCAAACGCTCCAACCTCCATCATGCCTCAAGCCTCAAGCATATGAGGCCACGTGACCATGGACTGAACCCTCCGAAACTGTGAGCCAAAGTAAACCCTTCCTTCCTTAAGTTGTTTACATCAGGCATTATGTCACAGCAAGGAAAAAAGTAACTAAGACAGTGAACAAAGAAACCAGAGCACACAGAATGTTAAAATTGAAATTCAGCATCCTCTCTTCAAAGAACAACTGAGAATCACAAAAACTATTTTTTCCCTTCCAGTAAACATGATATGAAATCTTCCTCAAGGAAGCTATCCTGATCATTTTCATGATCATAAGAATAAATCTGCAACTTCAAATCTTATTCATTAAAAAAACATTTCCAATAAATCTATAGAATCAACAAGGTGGAATTATTTAAAGTAAACTAATAACGTTTGTGTACTTGGTAATTCTTCAACTCTGTTATGTTCATTTGAACATTTACTTATATCACTGATAGATATGGGAAAAGTAGAGTTAGAGGAAAATTTTGACAGAGAAAATGAGAAAACTTAACCATCCTGCATATAAAATGATAGGAATCACTAGTACATATAGCAGGTAGACATTTGTGAATCTGCACTAAAACTTCTGGTAAACATCCAGTAAAATTTAAGCTCAGAAGTTACAAGTGAAACTATAACAAAGAAAACTTACATCAATATGTATCTTTTCTGTATTTTACCCCATCTACTAGATATCCCGGGCATAAGACAAGATTATATGCCCCATCTTTAAAATGCAAAAATGAATGTATAAAAGATAAAATTCCAAAAGCACAAAAAGCTGGAGAAGAAATAAAAAGCATCAAAATTCTGAAAGCAGAGGGAAAGGCATTTAACTGAACAAACCCCAAAAATATAAATACTAAGGCAGAGCTGGAGGAAAGAAAGAGAAGAAAAGAGAAGTAAAGAGAAGTAAAATTTCACTGCAGATATTCCACAAGTCTTGGGAATTTGTCAGTAACAAGAATTAAATGTGCAGTTGTTTCTAAGAAGTGGAAAGTCTGTTTAAACAATAACCTCACCTTCCTATCTAGCAGAAGGCTATAGATTTCTTTACTACAGAAAGTAAGACAGAGAATCACCAAGCAAGGCCTGGGATGCCATACTAATAAATATAGATCATGTTAAAGTTTCCTTCATATAGAATCCCACATATCCAGCTTTCTTTTCTGACTTAGTAAGCAGATTGCTTGGCTTGGCTTAGTAAGCAGATTGCTTGGCTTATATCCAGGATTTTGTCTTCCAAGCAGATCTAAAGCTAGATTCTGAAAAATCTGACTCATCCAAGAAAGAAAACTTAGAGACCGACTTAAGTGATGCACTAACAAATTAGCCTAACTAATAACTTTTTGGTGAAGGCCAGTTCCAAGCCTTGACAATCAGCTTCTCGGTGCCCTAATCTTAACCATAAGCAAACAGCTGAGTATCTCTAAGGAAATGGAGGAAGTCACTGACCTAGAGAACAGAGAACAAAACAAGAAAAAAATAATAAGTAACTTTGAGAAAGATGAGACTCTGCCAGAAGATAAAACTCTATAAAACATTATCACGCCGGGGGTGGGGGTGCATGCCTGTAATCCCAGCAGTTTGGGAGGCGGAGGCAGGAGGATCACAAGCTTGAGACCAGAGGCAGTCTGTGTAATTTAGTAAGACCCTGTCTCAGAAAAGTAAAAAATAGGCTGGGGGTGCAGCTCAGTGGTCCAGCACTTGCAGAGCATGCAAGCGGGAGGCCCTGGGTTCAACCTCTAGTACCGCAAAAAAAAAAAAAGAAAGAAAGAAAGAAAGAAAGAAAGAAAGAAAGAAAGAAAGGAAAAAGAAAAGAAAAAGAAAAGAAAGAAAAAAATTATCATTATCATTAATTTCCAAAGAGAAATAAGAGGATATATTGAATCTATGGGGGGGGGGGAACAGAAGAGAAAGAAGAGGAGGCAGAGAAGGGATGTGGGAAGGAAGGATAATTTTTTTTTTATAAAAGAAAAATAAAATGGCAAGAATTACAAATTCAAAAACAGTAAGAACTAAAGTTTAGATCTTCAAAAAAGTAGAGCAGGAATATAAGAAGTACAACACAAAAGATTTTTTTTTCAGTACTCGGGGTTGAACCCAGGGCCTTGTACATGCTACACAATTGCTCTACCACTGAGCTTCACTGAACCCCTTTTTTATTTATTGTTATGAGACAGGGCCTTGCTAAATTGCACAGGCTGCTTCTGGTCCTGAACTTGGGATCCTTCTCCCTCAGCATTCAGAGTCCCCGTAATTGCAGGCATGCACCAAGGCACCTAGCTAGGAGATAGTTTTAAAATAAAAAAATTGGAAGTTCAGCCAAGGAAGAATTCCTGCTTAGCCTAGGAAAAGAGATCTAAAAATAAAATAAAATAAAATAAAATAAAATAAAATAAAATAAAATAACAGGAGTGGAAATCATGAAAAAGTTGTTTAAGAAAAAGCCCTTAATTTAAGACCATGAGTTCTAGATCACAGGGTACATTGATGCCCAACACAGTGAACAAATAAGGACTCACACCAGAAAATATCATCATGAAGTTTTCAAATTCTAGGCATGAAGAGAAGATTCTAAAAGATTCCAGATATGACATCAAGTTTCTCAATAGCAACACAATAGTTATGTCTGAACATTGAGAAATAGAAGAAGGTAGATATACTACAGTTTTATATATATGGCCTTATAGAATTATGGAGGTTTAGTAATACATGCCCTCCTCAACGTCTAACACAATTATATCCCAATAAACCCATTATAACTGACAATATTATGTTGAAATTATATTTAATATACCTAACCTACTAAAAGGGAGTAGGACCTGGCAAGCCATTCCCAAAAAACTACCCATTGAAAACCCAATGGATAGCAAAGAAACACTGTCAGATATAGTGCCGGAAAATGAGGCCCCCAAGTTGGAAGGCACTCAAAAGACTACTGGGGAAGAGTTGCCTCCTCCAAGTAGAGTCTACCGTGATGAAGGAAATGGAGTAAAACCCCAGGGTGCTCAACTTGCTGATGTGGCACAACTCAAAATGAGGAAAAACAACTGTAAACATCCATTAATAATTGGAACATGGAATGTACATAGTATGAATCTAGGCAAATTAGAAATTGTTAAAAGAGAAATGGAGCGCATAAACATTGACATTCTAGGCATCAGTGAGCTAAAATGGACCTGCAGAGGCCATTTTGAGTCAAACAATCATATGGTCTACTATGCTGGGAATGATAAACTAAAGAGAAATGGGATTGCATTCATCATCAAAAAAGACATTTCAAGATCTTTCCTGAAATACAATGTTGTCAGTGATAGAATAATATCCATATGCCTACAAAGAAGGCCAGTTAATATGACTATTATTCAAATTTAGGCACCCACCACTAAGGCCACCAATGAAGAAAGGGAAGACTTCCATCAGCTTCTGCAATCTGAAATAGATCAAACATGCAATCAAGACATACTGATAATCACTGGTGACTGGAATGCAAAGGTGGGAAACAAAGAAGAAGGCCCAGTAGTTGGAAAATATGGTCTTGGTGACAGAAATGAAGCTGGAGATCACATGATAGAATTTTGTCAGACCAATGACCTTTTCATTGCAACTACATTTTTCCAACATCATAAACGGAGACTATACACATGGAGTTCACCAGACGGAACATACAGAAATCAAATTGACTACATATGTGCAAAGAGACGATGGAAAAGCTCGTACAAAATGTCAAAACAAGACCAGGTGCTGACTGTGGATCAGACCATCAACTTCTCATATACAAGTTCAAACTGAAGCTGAAGAAAATTAGAACAAGTATACGAGAGCCATGGTATGACCTTGAGTATATCCCACCTGAGTTCAGAGACCACCTCAAAAATAGGTTTAATGCATTAGGCACAAATGACAGGAGACCATAAGAGTTGTGACATGACATAAAAGATATCATTCAAGAAGGAAGCAAAAAGTTCTTAAAAAGACAAGAAAAGAAGAAAAGACCAAATTACATGTCAAAAGAGACACTGGACCTTGCCCTTGAACATCGACAGCTAAAGCAAAAGGAAGACATGATGAAGTTAAGGAACTAAACAGAAGATTTCAGAAGGCAGCTCGAGAAGACAAAAACAAATATTATAATGACATGTGCAAGGAGCTGGAGGCAGAAAACCAAAAGGGAAGAACACACTCTGTGTTTCTCAAGTTTAAGGAAGTGAAGAAAAAATTCAAGCCTCGAGTGGCAGTAGTAAAAGATTCTACAGGGAAAATATTAAATGATGCAGGAAACATCAAAAGAAGATGGGAAGAATACACAGAGTCATTCATTATACAAGAAAGAATTGGTAGATGACCAACCATTCCAAGAGGTTGCATATGAAGAGGAACCAATGGTGTTAAAGGACGAAGTGGAAGCTGCCTTGAAAGAACTGGCGAAACACAAGGCTCCAGTAATTGATGGGATACCAATAGAGATGTTTCAACAAACAGATGCAGCACTGGAGGTGCTAACATGTTTATGCCAACAGATTTGGAAACAGTTACTTGGCCAACTGACTGGAAGAGATCCATATTTGTGCCTATTCTCAAAAAAGGGGATCCAACTGAATGTGCAAACTATCGGACAATATCATTAATATCACACACCAGCAAAATTCTACTAAAGATCATTCAGAAGCGACTACAGCAGTATATAGACAGGGAAATACCGGAAAATCAAGCGGGATTCAGAAAAGGGCGGGGAACCAGGGACATCATTGCTGATGTCAGGTGGATATTAGCTGAAAGCAGAGACTATCAGAAAGATGTCTATCTATGTTTTATTGACTACGCAAAAGCATTTAATTGTGTGGATCATAACAAATTATGGATAACACTTCAGAAAATGGGAATACCAGAACACTCAATTGTGCTCATGAGAAATCTGTACATGGACCAGGAGGCAGTGTTTGAATAGAACAAGGAAACACTGAGTGGTTTAAAGTTGAGAAAGGTGTGCATCAGGGCTGTATACTTTCACCCTATCTCTTCAATTTATATGCTGAGCAAATAATCTGAGAAGCTGGACTTTATGAGGAAGAACATGGCATCAAGATTGGAAGAAGACTCATTAACAACCTGTGTTATGCAGATGACACAACTCTGCTTGCTGAAAGTGAAGAGGATTTAAAACATTTACTGATGAAGATCAAAGATCATAGCCTTCAATGTGGGTTACGACTAAACATCAACAAAACAAAAATCCTTACGACTGGGTCAGCACTCAACTTCACAATAAATGGAGAAAAGATTGAGGTTGTCCAAGATTGCTTTGCTTGGCTCTATAATCAACACCCGTGGAAGCAGCAGTCAAGAAATCCAAAGACGCATTGCTCTAGGAAAAGCTGTGGCAAAAGATCTCTTTAGAGTATTGAAAAGCAAAGATGTCACATTGAAGACGAAAGTGCATCTGAGTCATGCCATGGTATTTTCAGTGGCATCATATGGTTGTGAAAGCTGGACATTGAACAAGAGAGACAGAAAAAGAATTGATGCTTTTGAATTGTAGTGCTGGAGACGTCTATTGAATATACCATGGACTGCCAAAAGAACCAACAAATCTGTCCTAGAAGAAGTGCAACCAGAGTGCTCCTTGGAAGCAAGAATGGCCAAACTGTGTCTTACATATTTCGGACATGTAGTCAGGAGAGAACAATCCCTGGAGAAGGACATCATGTTTGGAAGAGTGGCAGGTCAACGCAAAAGA
>VMDO01016506.1:6825-47769 GCA_007922755.1 Pedetes capensis
AATATTGTTTGGGTAAAGAAGATATTGGATGTGCTTTATTTTGTTGTAGTTGTCATGTTGTTGGTGTTAGTGTTTTCTCAGGAGAGAAATAAGAGAGAAAAAGAATAGGAGAGAAAACAAGGGGAGTAACAATGACAGAAGAGAAAAGAGAGGAAAAAGAAGTCTTGCGAAAGGAGTGAGAAGAAGTATCCCTATGCTTCCAGACTGGCTGGGGTAAGGGCAAGCCCTAATTTGTACTGCTTACCAACTTCCTTGATGTAAATATTCTCACTGTGGCTAATTTCAAACTACTAGCATGACATCACTGAACTTGGAGTTAGAGAAATGCCAAACTAACTTTCAGAAACGACAGAAGCTTTATAAATTGGCTTCACTGAAAAAGAGAACACAGGAGGTAGGGAGAGAGAGAAGAAAAAGAGGAAGAAAAACAGCATAGGAGAAGTCTAAGAATGAATGGAGAAACAGGACAGATGCTGAAATGATGTGTGTTTGTGCTTATCTGGGTAGTATAATGTTACCTTTCTTGGAATCTAGAATTAGAGCAACCCTTACCTGTAACTCAGTAGGAAAGAGTTTACCCAAGGGGCTGCAGTGGTCAATAGCTGCACAGTTCTCATGAGATATGGGGTAAGTCACCTTCTGGTTGTTGTTGTTGTTAGGTGCCATGGAGTTGGTATCCGACTCATAGTGACCCTGCGTACAACAGGTGAAACACTATTGTCAATGCTTCTCTGCTGTTTATAGGATTTTCAACGGCAGATTGATTTTGGGGAGTGGGTTGCTGGGTCCTTCTCCCAAGCCTACAGCACCTGGTGTTCCCATGCAGTCTCCCATCCAAGTACTAACCAGGCCTGACCCTGCTTAGCTTCCGAGATCTGATGGGATCAGATGCCACAGGGCTACAGCTGCAGGCAATGCTTTCTGGAGGCTTACATATACAGTCCTCAAGAAGATCCACCCATGAAGAGAAGGGCATCACTCTCTCTAAATTAGTTCCTCTCACATCTCAGTGCACATGAAAATCACCTGGGGATCTTGATAAACTAAAAATTGTGACTCAGAAAACCAAGGTTATGCCCGCAATTCTGTATCTCTAAAGCATCCTAGTGATGCTGGTGCTGCAGATGCCTATATGTATCGTAATTCGAGTTTCAGGGCTCTACTCAAGCCTTTTCCCCAATGTGTCTGTCAGCTTGTTGTGCTATGGGGCTGCACGTTACTGTGATGCTGAAAGCCATGCCACCAATATGTCAGATACCAGCAGGGCCACTCATGGTAGACAGGTTCCAGCTGAGCTTCCAGACTAAGACAGACTCAGGAGAAGAACCCAGCAGCTCACTCCTGAAACAATTAGCCATGGAAAACCCTATGAATAGCAGAGAAGCACTGTCAAATATAATGCTGGATAATGAGGCCCCCAGGCTGGAAGATATTCAAAAGATGCCTGGGGAAGAGTTTCATCCTCAAAGAAAAATTGACCTTAATGATGGGAATGGAGTAAAGACCCTGAGTCCTTCTTTTACGGATGTAATAGAACTCAAAATGAGAAGAAACAGAGTGGTTGCAACAATGGGCTCAACCATGAAAAGATCATGCACATAGCACAGTTTATGCTAGTGTTTTGTTCTATTGTCACAGGGTCAGTATGAGTCACACTCAACTCGATGGCATCTGACAACAACAACTCTAGCCTTTTAGCTCCATGCTGCTTTATGTGGGAGATGCAAATCTAGGATATCTCATGAGCAAATTCTGCACTTCACGAAGTGTCACATCCTTTCCTTATGCTGTAAAAGTTACAACCTAATCATTGCAGATTCTGATTAGACACTTTCTATACAAACACTAATCATCTGTACTTCTAAGTCTCAGTTATGTACCATTGGCTAACTGTACATCAATAGGTAACAAATGTTCTCTTATACATTATCATAAATAACGTTCGTTATAGAAAGAAGCCCTTTCTGCTTCTATCTTCTCTGACAGCTGGACCATTTACCCAGCAATTTCAGTTTATGGTTGGACTTTCTATCTTTTCCTTATACCATTTTTCTTCAAGGATAAGCATGCCCTAAGCATCAAATTCCTGCTCTTAAACTTCAGGGAGTTGATATGATACCCAAGAAAAATAATCTTCTTCCCTGAAAGAGCTTCCCTGGCTGGATTTCTCCAAAAAGCTTCATTCTCCACCTGCTCATCACTCTGTCAATGTTGGACCATTTCAAAAATGGTTCTTCATTTACAGTTATCTCCTATTTCCCAACATAGAGAAAGCCATTTGATTGGAAGCAAATTACACTATAATCACTGTAAGTCAAGCCAGGAAGAAAGCATACATGGCCTGGTGGAAGCAGGAAGGATGAAGTAGAAAAATACTATTTGTGCTAATTTCTTGCTCTGTCCACTAGGTGACATCATCAGCTACAGACTAAAAGAAATGGCCTTAGGACCACTATGGGGAATGTGTGGGCTTCCAGAAATTCCCATGGGCTCCATGCTTGTCAGTGAGTGGTCGTAAGTCAACAGATACTTATATTTCCACTTTAACAAAAAACTCCCAATACTGCAGTGTTATTCTGAAAGCATAGGGCTATAAAAAATGAGATTTTAAGTCAGATATATCTGACATTAAGTATTGAATCCATCACTCAATTCAGTGTGTGACTTACACATTTTTCTCCATTGTCTAATCTGTAAATTGGTGAAAATATAAAGTATTGTATCATAAAATAATTTTTCAGGATGTTAAATTACATAACAGTTAAGAAGTACCTAACACATAATAGGCATTTCATTGATACTAGTTATTTTTCCCATTTCCTTCTTAAAAACAGAATGATTTTTTAAGTGCTAAAAATTTCAGGTCTTGTGACTAGATGAATTTTTTAAATTCTTCCCTGAAGAATTGAATCATCTATCATCAATCTTATATTGAGATGTACCACCCACACACATATATTCATTGTGATCTTTATATGGTTAGGTAAAGTTTTCTTGTTTTAAAAACCCATTTTTATCAGCACCATTGCTCTCTTTCTTCCATCCTAGTAGAGTTCACTTACTGTTTCTTGCTATTATTGGCTTTTCAATTAATAAAGAGAGTATTTATCATTTGTAATGTAATGATACTTTAATATTGCACTTTTCTATGACCTTTGATTTATATTTTTCATTTGAATTTATAACAACTTCAGCAAACTACCAAATTAAGTATCATAATTTCAATTGCACACACAAAGGAATACTATTTATGTAAGTTAACAAAGATCATACAGAAAAACAGAATGAGAAATGGTTAAGGTAGCTGATCCTTCCAGATAGAAACAATTACCCTTGTGTTCAGATAGAGACAACTTCAGAAAAGTTAGAGAAACTACCTAAAATCACCCAGTGGATTAGTGAATGTGGCTAGAATTTGAATTCAAATCTGTCAGATGACACAACTCATACTTTGCTTACTTTTCTGCTATATTGTTTCATGTGTAAAGTAATTTAACTTGTATTTGTTGTTGGTGTTGTTGTTAGGTGCCACTGAGTCATATCTGACTCATATCAACCCTACGTATAAAAGACGGAAACATTCTCCAACACTGTGAGGTGCACACCATCTTTCTTATGTTTAAGCCCATTGTTGTAGTCATCATGTCAGTCCATCTAGTTGAGGGTCTTCCTTTTTTTCATTGACTGGCCACTCTCCCAACATGATGTCTTTCTCCAGGGATTGGTCCTTCCTGACAACATGTCCAAAATATGTAAGATACAGTCTAGCCATCCTTGCTTCCAACTAGCACTCTTGCACTTCTTCTAGGACAGATCTGTTGGTTCTTTTGGCAGTCTATGGTGGATTCAATATGCATCTCTAGCACCATAATTGAAAAGCATTAACTCTTTTCCTGTCTCCCTCATTCAATGTCCAGCTTTCACAAATATATGATGCACAAATATATGATAATACCATGGCAGGAGTTAGACGCAACTTTGTCTTCAATGTGACATCCTTACTTTTCAACATTTTAAAGAAGTCCTTTGCATCAGCTATTCCCAATGCAATGTCTTTTGATTTCTTGACCGCTTCTTCTGTAGGTGTTGATTGTAGAATCAAGTAAAGCAAAATCTTGGACAACCTCAAATTTTCTCCATTTATCATGAAGTTCCTTACTGACCCAGTTGTAAGGATTTTTGTTTTCTTGATATTGAGGCACAATCCATACTGCAGGTTGTGTTCTTTGATCATCATTAGTAAATGTTTCAAATCCTCTTCACTTTTACCAAGCAAAGTTGTGTCATTGGTTAATGAGTCTTCCTTGAATCCTGATGCCACATTCTTCTTCATAAAGTACAGCTTCTCAAATTATTTGCTCAGCATAGAGATTGAAGAGGTATGATTGAAGAGGTATGATGACAGAAGCACATTTTTCCTGATCTAAAACCAGACAGTATTTTCTTGCTCTGCTCAAAGGACTGCCTCCTGGTCGATGTACAGATTCCTTGTGAGCACAGTCAGTTAAGTGCTCTGGTATTCCCATTCTTGGAAATGTTATCTGTAATTTTTTGTGAACCACACAGTTAAATGCTTTTGCATAGTCAATAAAACTTAGATAAGTATTTTTCTGGTATTCTCTGCTTTTGCTAATATCCATCTGACAATAACAATGACTTCCCTGGTTCCTCTTCTGTTTCTGGCTTGATTTTCTGACAGTTCCTTGTCTATATACTGCTGTAGTCACTTTTGAATGATCTTTAGCAAAATTTTACCTGTATGTGATATTTAATGATATTGTTTGATAATTTCCACATGCAGTTGGATCCCCTTTCTTGGAGTTAGGCACAAAAAATGGATCTCTTCTAGTAAGTTGGGCAGGTAGATATTCTCCAAATCTCTTGGCATAAACAAGTGAGCAAGTCAAGAGCTGCATCTATTTGTTGAAACATCTCAATTGGTATTCTATCAATTCCTGGAGCCTTATGTTTCACTAATTCCTTTGAGGCAGCTTCCACTTCTTCATTCAGTACTATTGGTTCCTGATCATATGCAACCTCTTGAAATGGAGGATCATCCACCAATGCTTTTTGGTATAATGACTTTGTGTATTCCTACCTTCTTTTGATCTTTCCTGTGTCACTTAATGTTTTCCCTGTAGAATCCTTCACTATTGCCACTCCAGGCTTGAAATTTTTCTTCAACTCCTTAAGCTTGAGTAAAATAGAGCATGTTCTTCCTTTTTGGTTTTCTATCTCCAGCTCTTTGCAAATGTCATTATAATATTTGATTTTGTCTTCTTGAGCTACCCTTTGAAATCTTCTATTTAGTTCTTTTACTTCATCATGTCTTTCTTTTACTTCAACTGCTCAACCTTCAAGGACAACTTTCAGAGTTTCTTTTGATATGTAATTTGGTCTTTTCCTTTTTTCCTGTCTTTTCAATACCTTTTGCTTTTTTCATGAATGATGTTTTTGATGTCATTCTACAACTTCTCTGGTCTTCCATCATGGGTATCTAATGCGTCAAATCTGTTGTTGAGATGGCCTCTGAACTCAGATGGGATGTACTCAAGGTCATACCTTGGCTCTTACACACTTGTTCTAATTTTCTTAAGTTTCAGTTTGAATGTGAATATGAGCAGTTCATGGTCTGACCCACAATCAGCATCTGATCTTGTTCTGACTTTTGATATTTTGATGAATTTACACATATTACCTTGTTCTGCATCTTACCTTCACAATAATTCTGTGAAATTAGGAAGGACTGATATAACTTTAAATTTAGAAATTCAAGTGAAGTTTCAGTCAGCAAATAGGTAGTAAAACTAAGTTATAATCACTGTTGTAAGATGTAAGTTTTGGTTGGAGAAGAATAAAACATCTGTTTGTGCAATGAGTCATCTACATAGGTTAAGGTTTTGATATAATCCACAAAGCTTGGAAAAATGTGCATGCCCCTCATTCAGATCTGCTTAGAAATATATTGCTTGGCACTTAAGAGCTGTGGCATCTAGAACCATGAACCAATGTTTAAACAGGTTTTATATCATAGACACCTCTTGTTTTTCTTGGCAAAGCTATTTTTATTTCCCAAGGAAGCAACAATCCAGGGTAGAACAAAGAGCTACATTAACAGCAGTGTCTGAGAGCTTGCACCTGCCTACAATAGGCAGCTTGCAAGTTAGTCCCAATCGATTGGATTGCCAACAAGAAAGGAAATGAAAAGACAGTCAAGTCAACCCCCTACCCCTGGCCAGCCAGTGGGACACATCTTTCATGTCTCAAACTCAGTGTGAACTGTTTATAAATAGTTCCAGACCTCATGGTGCCACATAAACCCTATGTTAATTTGTATCATGTGAGAAGAATCGAGACAAACTTGAACTCTAAAACCTATGCTTGGGGTTTCCAGAAATACACTGAACAACATTCTCAAGCCATTTAACTCATGGCTGTAAGATTTTATTAGGGTATGATACACAAGTGGCAGACTCTGGGTGCATACAAGGGGTGAAAGAATTCCTGGTGAGCACAGTGAATGTGTTTGAGGGCCAACTCTTCAGTTATACTCACAATTTCAATGTTGTAGCCCATAGCAAAATTGAGATGTGGACCTCCTCTGGTGGAAGAAGAGGTGAGGTGCACAGCCCTACCTGATAAATGGTTTATAAAGTACCACCTAAAACAGCTAGTGCTTTGAAATAACCAAGGTATAAACACGGGAGGGAGTCATGTCTAATGGTTCAATAGCAGGAATTTAATATGGGGATTCTAATTCTTATTTTATTGGGATGATTAAAAAGCCAAACAGGAGAGGATAACTCTATCAGTTCAGTTCCTCCAAAAAGCAGACACCAAGTCGTGATCAGGCATGAAAAAGATTCATTAGGGGAAGCATATACGAAGTATAAAGCAGGGCTAGGCAGATAAAGATTTCAGAAGTTCAAACAGATGTGATGCTTATGAACAGAAGGAATGGGTAGGAAGAGCTTTAGGTTGTAACTCAGTATTGACAAAGTCACAGAAAGGTGGATAAGGAGTTTCTTTTTTTTATTGGAAATTTTTAATGTACATCTTAATGTGATTCATTTTGACATGCTTTTCATTGTGACATTTCCATATATACATTTTGATAAACATTATTCATATAGGTTACCCCTTACCCTCCCCTATGCTTCCCCCCCACCCTTCCCATCCAAAAAAACTATGATATATATACACAATGGAATACTACTCACCAATCAAGAAAAATGAAATAAGGTCATTTGCAGCAAAATGGATGGAATTAGAGAAAATCATTTTAAGTGAACGAACACGAGCTCAGAAAGAGAAACAACACATGTTCTCACTCATATGAAGGAGCTGATTCAAAATTATAAGAAGGAAAAATCCTATTCAAAGGTCGGATCATAATAAAAGGGGGGGGGAGATAAGAATGACGTCAATATAAATGGTCTAGAAAATGCATGTAATTGTTCCAACAAGATAAAAACAAAGACCACCATAGGAAAAGTTTCTATCTTAAACAGAACTGGAACCCAAGGACATATAGAAAAATACTACTAAGTAAAAGATAGAGAAGACTTAGATGATAAGGAGTTTCTAAGGAATAGTTGAACATTGGAGGAGTCTTGAAGTAACCATAAATGAGCCGAACGTGATTTCCCCTGTCATGCACAGTCAATGGCTTGGAGTAGGATAGCATGGACTCATCCAACCCCAAGTAAATCTATAGAGCTGTAAAGCAGCTGTGACTACCAGTCAATTATGCTGCTATTGTCCCTAAAGCAACATCTAAGCAGCACACCATAGTTTCCACAGTGAGAAAACCCAGGGATTAGCAATAGAAAGAAGCCTCAAGAGGCCCTAATGTTAGAAAGACAAACAGGAGATACTGTTATGGTGTCATGGATGCCATTGCCATGCAAGTTCTGAGAGAAGAGAGGAAATGTGAGCACTCCAGAAGAGGAGACATCAAAAATTAGTCAAGAAATAAATAAGATAATTAAAATATGACAAATAGATCCAGCCAGTCATTGCCTCCTGATTGGAACTGATCTAAAAAAAAGTTTTTGAAAAGTCCAAATGGAAAAACACCATGTCCAGTCAATATGAAGTAATCAAGACTAAATTTATCTAACTCCCTGACAAAGCTAAAAATTCAGGCAAAATGTATGAAACAATTATCTCACTGTCATTTGACTCCAAGCAATGATGGTCACTGATCTTGAGATAAGAAAAAATGACACATGACTCCCTATGAATGCCCTTCCATATTATTATTAATAAAGAAGGTTTTCAGGATATAGCACATGGAGCAGGAACCTCTTGTGCACTTCTTAAATTGAGGAGACAAAATTGAAAATCTGGACGACAAAGTGACTGGAGTTTGCCAAGAAGAGTATTAGAAAAGAGAGATCTACACAGAAAGAAAATTTTGGATATTTGTAGATCATTCTCAGATACTCAGCTAAGTACCAACCAGCACCCATGTAAGAAATCTCCCTAAATTTAGTGAAGAAAACACCCCCAACATTAGAAGGAACATTTTCAGAGTTCACATAAGCTGTACCCCCTAGCTAAAGGAAGAGTCATATATAAAGCATTATGTATTGTACACACAAGAGACTTTTCCTAGTGGTGTAGGAAAGTTAGCCCTAGATTAAATGCTCTTCCAGTCCTACCATTTAAAAAGATTAAATTATCTACAAGTAACTTAACCACATTCTAGGATAAAGCTCAACAATGTTTATAGGGTCACAAATATATCCAGTACACAGCAAGATAAAATTAACATTGTTTATATTCAATAAAATGTTGACAGGCATGAAAAGAAAAGCATAACCAAGAAAAGAATCAATTAATCAAAACTAATCCCAAATTGGCAAAGGTCATAGAATTAGTAGACAAGGATATTAAAATAACTATTGTATGAGGATAATGTACAAAAGCCTGCAGCGGTAGCCCTGCGGCATCCAATCCCATCAGATCTCAGAAGCTAAGCAGGGTCAAGCCTGGTGAGTACTTGGATGGGAGACCATCTGGGAACACCACATACTGCAGATTTGGGAGATGGACCCGGCAACCCCTCCCAAAAGTCAATCTGCCATTGAAAACCCTATGAACACCAGAGAAGCACTGACAATAGTGTTTCGCCTGTTGTATGTAGGGTTGCTATGAGTTGGATACCGACTCAAGGACACCTAACAAGAACAATATACAAAAATATAAGAAAAGATTAAGTGTGCTAATGAGAGAAGTTGTCATTGTTTTTGTTGTTGTTGTTGTTGTTGTTGTTATTAGATGCTGTGGAGTTGGGTCTGACTCAGAGTGACCCTATGTACAATGGAACAAAACATTACTTGACATTGTGCCATTCCCAGTATTATATATGACAGTGCTTCTCTGTTATTCATAGGGTTTTCGATGGCTAATTGTTTCAAGAGTGAGCTGCTGAGCCCTTCTCCCTAGTCTTAGTAGGGAAGCTCAGCTGAAACCTGTCCACTATTGGTAGGTCTACTGGTATGTAAGATACCAGTGGCATAGCTTTCAGCATCACAACAACACACAAGCCCTCACAGCATGACAAGTTACAGACATGTGACAGGAGGAGAGAAATAGAGGATATAAAAGTGACAAGATTGAATTTCAGGAAATAAAAATTATAATGCTTAAGATGGAAAACACATTAAATATGATTAAGAGCATGCTTGACATTGCAGAAAAAAGATTGATAAAGTTTAAAATGTAGTAAAGAAACTTACAAAATGAAACATAGAGCTGAAAAAGAGACTAAAAGAAGAAAACAGAGCATCAGCCAGTTCTGGGACAACTTTGAGAAGTATAATGTATGTATAACTGTCCTCAAAGAAAGACGGCGTAAATTAAAAGGCATAGATTATCATAATAGCTAAAAAATTGAAATATAAAGAACAATATCAAGTCATAGATCTAAGCACATTAGCAAAAGAAATGAAGAAAAATACATCATGGAACATATAATCAAATTTATTAGAACAAATGAAAAAAACATTAAAACCAGGCATAGAAAGAAGACACATTATATACCGTGGAATAAAAATAACAGAAAATTTCTCATGGGATTTAGTGGAAACCAGAAGACAACAGAGCAATATCTTTAAGATACTGAAAGAAACCTAGGATTCTTTTACCAGCAAAGTCTATGTACCATAAAGATGAAGTAAAAACTTTTTTAGAGATACAAAAATTAAAATAATTTATATCCACCAGGCATGCATTATCAGAAATTTAAAAGGAGATACTTCAAGTGGAAAAAAATACACCAATTAGAAATCTGAATTTGCAAAATGGGATGAAAAGCACCAGAAAGTGTAAGTACATAAGTTAATATAAAGACTACTTTACTTATTTAAATATCTTTAAGTGATAATCATCTGATTTTTTCTTTTCTTTCTTTTTTTTCTTTTTGGTGGTACTGGAGGTTGAACCCAGGGTCTTGGGCTTGCATGTTTTACAAGTGTTGTACCACTGAGCTGCACCCTTAGCCCATTTTTTTTTCACTTTTTCAGAGACAGGATCTTGCTAAATTATGCAGACTGACTCTGGTCTCAAATTTTTGATCCTCCTGCTTCTGCCTCCCAAGCCGCTGGGACTACAGGGGTGCACCATCACACCCAGCTTCTGCTTTGTTTTCTTTTGATTTTGAGCATTATTATTATTTTTTGGACATTTTAAATGTACACTTTAATGTGATTCATTCTGACATTCTTTTCATTGTGGCATTTCCATATATGCATTTTGATGTACATTATTCATATAGGTGCCCCCTTACCCTCTTGTATGCTTCCCCCACCACCCTCCCCATCTAAGTCTTTTCTATCATTTACTTGGTGATATTTTTCTATGTGTACTTGAGTTCCAGTTCTGTTTAAGATAGAAACTTTTCCTGTAGTGAACTTTGTTATTATCTTGTCAGAAAAATCACATGCATTTTCTAGACCATTTATATTGACACCATTCTTAGCTTTTTATTTTTTTCATTTTATTTTGATCCGACCTTTGAATAGGATTTTTCCTTCTTATAATTTTGATTCAACTCCCACATATGAGTGAGAACATGTGGTGTTTCTCTTTCTGAGCTTCGGTTCATTCACTTAAAATAATTTTCTCTTATTCCATCCCTTTTGCTGCGAATGACCTTATTTCATTTTTCTTGATTGCTGAGTAGTATTCCATTGTGTATATGTACCATAGTTTTTGTATCCATTCTTCTGTTGAAGGGCACTTTGGTTGATTCCATATCCTTGCTATTGTAAAAAGTGCAGCATTGAACATGGAGATGCAGGTGTGTCAGTGGTATGATGACCCATTTTCCTTTGGGTAAATTCCCAGTAGTGTTATAGCTGGGTCATACGGTAGATCTATTTTCAGTTTTTTAAGATATCTCCATATTGATTTCCACAGTGGCTGGACCAATTTACAGCTCCACCAACAATGTAATAGTGTTCGTTTTTCACCGCAACCACACCAGCATTTGTTGTTATTTGTTTTATTGATCTTGGCCATTCTTGCTGGTGTAAGGTGAAATCTCAGAGTTGTTTTAATTTGCATTTCCCTAATGGCTAGGGATATTGAGCATTTTTTTATGTGTTTCATGGCTTTATGGACCTCTTCATTTGAGAACTGTCTACTCAGTTCCTTTGCCCATTTGTGTATTGGGTTATTTGGTTTTTTGGGAGTTTTTTTTCTTGAGTTCTTTATAGATTCTAGTAATTAGACCTTCATCTGATGTACAAAATGCGAAGACTTTTTGTCCACTCCGTGGGGGTTTCCTTGACTCTGTTAATTGTTTCTTTTGTGGTGCAGAAGCTTTTTAATTTCATACAATCCCATTTATCTATTCTTGTTGCAATTTCTTGAGCAATTGGAGTCCTATTAAGGAAATACTTTCCTATGCCTATATGATGGAGTGAATTGCCTATCTTGCCTTCTATAAGTTTTAAAGTTTCTCGTTTTATGTTGAGATCTTTTATCCATTTTGAGTTAACTCTTGTGTATATTGAGAGATGCGGGTCCACTTTCATTTTTCTGCATGTGGATGACCATGTTTCCCAGCACCATTTGTTGAAAAGGCTGTCCTTTTTCCAGTTTACTTGCTTTCCTCCTTTGTCGAAACTAAGGTGGCTATAGGTGTGTTGAGGTATATCTGGGTCTTCTATTCTGTTCGAGATGTCTTCGGGCCTATTTTTGTGCCAGTACCAAGCTGTTTATGCAACCACTGCCCTGTAGTATAGCTTGAAGTCAGGGATTGTGATTCCACCTGCGTTTGTTTTTCAGCTTAAGAGTGTTTTGGCTATACGTGGTCTTTTGTGGTTCCATATGAATTTTTGGATCATTTTTTCTATTTCTGTAAAGTCAGTCAGTTGAATTTTAATGGGTATTGCATTAAATCTGTAGATTGCTTTTGGCAGGATAGCCATTTTTACTATATTAATTCTCCCTATCCAGGAGCAGGGGAGGTCTTTCCATTTTTCAGGGTCCTCTGCTATTTCTTTCTTTAAGGTTTTGAATTTTTCCTTGTAGAGTTCTGAAGGGTCTTTGGTTAGATTGATTCCAAGGTATTTAATTTTCTGGTGGGCTATCATGAATGCTATTTTTCCTGAAATTTCCTTCTTTTCCTGTTTGGAATTGGTGTAAAGAAAAGCTATTGATTTTTGTGTGTTAATTTTGTAGGCTGAGACTTTGCTGAAGGAGTTAATTAGATCCAGTAGTTTTCTTGTTGAGGTTTTGGGGTCTTTCAGGTATAAGATCATATCATCTATAAATAAGGATAATTTGACCTCTTCCTTGCCAGTCTGTATCCCTTTGATTTCTTTCTCTTGTCTGATTGCCCTGGCCAGGACTTCAATTACTATGTTAAATAGAATAGGAGAGAGGGGACATCCTTGTCTTGTTCCAGATCGAAGAGGAAATGGTTTCAGTTTTTCTCCATTTAATATAATGTTGGCTGTAGGTTTGTCATAAATGGCTTTTATGAAATTAAGGTATTTGCCTGTTATACCTATGTTCTCCAGTGTTTCTATCATGAAAAGATGTTGAACTTTGTCGAAGGCCTTTTCAGCATCAATTGAGATAATCATGTGGTTTTTGTTTGCCAGTTTCTTGATATGCTGGATTACATTAATTGATTTCCTTATGTTAAACCAGCCTTGCATCTGTGGTATAAATCCCACTTGGTCATGGTGGATAATCTTTTTTATATGCTGCTGGATTCTGTTTGCCAGAATTTTATTAAATATTTTTGCGTCTAGATTTGTAAGGGAGATGGGTCTGTAATTCTCTATCTTAGATGAATCTTTTCCTGGTTTAGGTATCAGGGTGATGGTAGCTTCATAGAATGAATTTGGGAGTGTTCCCTCCTTTTCTTTTTTTGGGATAATTTGAGGAAGACAGGTATTATATCTTCTTTAAAAGTTTAGTAAAATTCTGCTGTGAATCCATTAGGACCTGGGCTCTTCTTTGTTGGGAGACTTTTAATTACTTTTTCTATTTCCGTGTATGTAATGGGCTTGTTTAAGTCAGTTATGTCTTCTGGGGTTAGCTTTGGTAGGTCATGCATGTTAATAAATTTGTCCATTTCTTCTGCATTTTCATATTTTTGGGAATACAGTCTCTCATAGTAATCCCTGACAATTTTCTGTATTTCGTTGGAGTCGGTGGTTATGGATCCGTTGTCTTTCCTAATCCATACTATGTTGGATTTTTTCCTTTTTCTTTTTGATGAGGTTAGCCAGAGGGGTGTCTATTTTATTATACTTTTCAAAGAACCAGCTCTTAGTCTTATTAATTTTTTGAATTATCTCTTTGGATTCTAATTGAGATATTTCTCCCTTTATTTTTGTAATTTCCTTTTTGGTGTTCCTTTTAGGCTTGATTTTTTGTTGGTTTTCTAATGTCTTAAGGTGCGTCATTAGGTCATTTATGTGGCTCCTCTTTATTTTATTGATGAAGGTACTTAATGCTATAAACTTCCCTCTTAAAACTTCCTTTGCTGTATCCCATATATTTTGGTACAATGTGTTTTCATCATCATTTGATTGTAGGGATTTTTTAAATTCCAATTTGATTTTATCAACAACCCATAGGTCATTCAGCAGTGTATTATACTGTCCCCATGAGTATGTAAAGTTTCTGGAGTTATTCTTGCTCCTGAGCTCCAATTTTATCCCATTATGATCTGATAAGGAACAGGGGATAATTTCTACTTTTTTTATTTGTTGAGGCATTCTTATGGACTAGCATATGATCTATGTTAGAAAACGTTCCATGTTGAGCTGAAAAGAATGTGTATTCCTCATCATGAGGATGAAATATTCTGTATATATCTATGAGATCCAACTGGTTTAAGGTGGAGATTAGATTTGATGTTTCTCTGTTGATTTTTCATTTTGATGACCTTTCTCTTGATAAAATTTGGGTATTGAAGTCTCCCATAATTATTGATTCTGGTCCAATAAAGTTCTTTATATTCCATAAAGTTTGTCTTATAAAGCTAGGTGACCCTATATTTGTGGCATAAATATTAAGGAGCGTTATTGATTCTTGATCGATTGTTCCTTGTATTAAAATGTAATGTCCTCCTTTGTCTCTTCTAATTAGTTTTGGAATGAAATTTAATCTATCTGAAATTAGTATTGCAATACCTGCTTTCTTTTGTTCTCCCCCTGCTAGGTATACATTTTTCCAGCCCTTAACTCTCAGTTTATTCCAGTCTTTGTGAGTTAGATGAGTTTCTTGAATACCACATATTGATGGTTTGTGTTTTTCATCCAATTAGCCAGTCTCTGCCTCTTAATTGGCGAGTTAAGACCATTTATGTTAATAGTGATTATTGAGTAGCATTTATTGTTATATACCCAATCATTACCTGTTACTGATTTATGAATCATGTTTGCTTTGGTCCTTTCTTGGGTTGCACTCATTTCAGCTAACCAGTTCTTTGTTTTCCTTTATAGGGTTGTCTTAACTCTCCTGGATGTGGTCGTTGATTTACAATCCTCTCCAGTGCTGGTTTGGTGGTTGCATATTGTTTAAAAGCATCAATGTCATTAAATGTCTTATACTCCTCATCTATTTTCAAAGATAATTTTGCTGGATATATTAGTCTTGGCTAGAGATTTTTTTTTTTTTTTTTTTTTTTTTAGGACTTGAATTGCCTGTGTCCATTCTTTTCTAGCTTTCAATGTTGATATGGAGAAGTCTGCAGTAATTTTAATAGGTTTTGTTTTATAAGTAATAAGGGTTTTCTGTCTTGCTGCTTGCAGGATAGCTTCCCTGGTCTCTAATGACAGCATGGGATTGATGACGTGTCTTGAGGATGATCTACTTAAGTCGGCCTTCAAAGGAGTCCTGAATGTCTCAGTGGTGTATATATCCATTTCCTGTACTATCTTTGGGAAGTTTTCCTTCAGGATATCCTTTACTAGATTTTGGAGGCCTCCAGTGGATCTTTCTTCTCCTTTAGGAATGCCCTGGATTCTTAAGTTTCATTTTTTCATTTTATCCGAGTTCTCCTGGAAATCTTTTTTTAATACCTTTATCATTGATTCCATTTCTGACTGTTTGTATTTAAGTTCATTTATGGCATCTTCAGAATCAGAAATCTGATTGGATCTGATCCCTATTTTCTCACGTGAGGGACCTACAACAGCCCAGCGTCTCAGGCTGTGGGACGTATGCCGCTAAAGATGGCGATTCCGTGTGCCACCTCAAACTGACTCACCTGAAATTTGTAGTTTGTGTCCCGTGGGCAGGGTGATAGCGTGATGTCAAGCTTGCACTCCATGTTGGGTCTGGCTCCCGTGGGTATGTGTGCGAAGTCACCTCCGAGTCGCCGGGATTCTATCCTGCCATCTATGTGATGGCGAAATGGCGGAATGGCTGTCCCGCTACTGACCTCTGTGTAGCTCCTCTGAAGCCAAATCCTCGATTTCAGTGTTCATCCAGTTTCATCCTCTATCTCCCAATTTAAACTACCACTGTTTCTATTTATTCAGTGTGAGTTCTAAACCCCTAATCGAGGCTTCCCTTTCGCTGGGACAGAAGGCGTGTGTTATCTGTCTACCATCTTGCCAGAAATCCAGCATTCATCATCTGATTTTTAAAAAGTGAAATATATCCTGGGAGTGTCCCATATGTACAAGTAAGGTATGTGACAACAGTAGCACAAAAACCAGAAATAGAAAGGTGTAAGTAGATTTCTGTGAGCATTCTGTACAATATAACACTACTTGAAAGTTGTTGTTGTTGTTAGGTGCCATTGAGTAATGTCTGACCCATAGTGACCCGCATAGGGTTTTCAATGGCTGATTGTTTTGGGATTGCCTCGGGAGTTGACTGCCATGTCCTCCTCCCATACTTGAAAGTAGATTGTGATAAATCAAAGATGTTGTTTTTAGGTGCTGTTGAGTCACGTCCAACTCATAGCAGCCTTCACGGGGTTTTCAATGGCTGATTGTTTCAAGAGTGGACTGCAAGGCCCTTTTCCCATTTTTGTGGTGCTGGGAATGAAACCCAAGGCCTCAGAGTGTGCATAGTGACACTCTACCAACTGAGCTAAACCCTAGCCCCAAGTCAAGTATATATACCCTAAACCTTAAACTAATCACTAAAAGAACACAATGAAGGATTGTAACTTAATAAATTAATAAACAGATAAAAGAGAATCACAATAAGTAAAAAGATACAAAAATAGAGAAAGGAGAACACATAATAGATAGAATAAACAGAAAAAAATAGCAACAATACAAACCTTTAAATCAAACCATTGTAATAACAAATTAAATACAAACAGTGTGAACAACATAATCAAAAGGCATAGATTCTCAAATTATTTTAAAAAACAAGACCCAATTCTATGAAGCCTACAAGATACCCACCTTAAATATAAAGACAAAATATGTTGCAACTAAAAAAAGAACAAGCTGGAGAATGTAGAATAAATAGCAAAGTAGATTTCAGAACACAAAATATTATACAGGATAAAAGGCATCATATCATAATGATTTCAATGATGATAGCAATGCTAAGTTGTCAAGAGGTGATTATAGCAGCATCAATGCCCCTAAAAAAAAGCCACAAAACATGTAGACTATTATTGTTTCATGCCATCAAAAGGACTCATAGTGACCCTACATACAACTGGTGAAACACTATCATCAGTGCTTCTTTGCTATTCATAGGGTTTTCAGTGGCTGACTGTTTTTTGGGAGTGGGTTGCTGGGTCCTTCTCCCAAGCCTACAGTATCTGGTTTTTCCAGGTGTTCTCCCATCCAAGTACTAGCCAGGCCTGACCCTGCTTAGCTTCCAAGATCTGATGGGATGGGACACCACAGGGCTACAACTGTAGGCATGTAAACTATAAGCTGATAAAATTGAAAAGAGAAATAGATATATCTAAAATTTTAGTTGGAGATTTCAAATTCTCATTCTCAATAATTGATAGAACAATTAGGTAGAAAATCAGTAAAGATATAGAAGACATGAATAATATTCAACCAATCAGCTTGATGCAATTGGTATTTACAGACCTGCACCAAAGTTGCAAAATACATCCTTTTTTTGCAAGAACACATGAAACAACTACCACGACAGACCATATTTTAGGCGACATAGAATCTCCAAAAAATTTTTATTTACTTAATAAGTAAAAGTGCCCAAATAGAGGGGACAAATACTTATCTGCTTTGATTCTCTCTGTCTGCTATGATAGTTAGGAATCCTTAGAAAGTAGATTGAGGCTCGGTGAGGTGGCGCATGCCTGTAATCCCAGCAACCCAGGAGACAGAGGCAGGAGGATCACAAGTTGGAGGCCAGAGGCAGTCTATAGTAATTTAGCAAGACCCTGTCTCAAAAAGTGAAAAAATGGACTGGGGGTGAAGCTGAGTGGTACAGCACTTGTAAAGCAGGCAAGTGGGAGGCCCTGGGTTCAATACTCAGGACAGGAAAAAAATAAAGAAAGAAATCAGATTGAATCAGAGATTAGTATTTGGGCCATTTATTACGGGATGCTCTAGGGATCAATATCTGCAGAAGGGAGGAAAAGGAAATGAATTGGGAAGGTTAACATGGAATCTGTATACAATCCCACTAACTGTATCAGATGACTCCATAGATAGCTCTGGAGCTAGTATAATTCTTCATATCTTTATAGTCTTGCTTTTATTACTATGTGCTGGCTAATCCTGATATAAGGTGTGACATTGGGAAAGGAAATCTTCTTCAACCAAAACAGTCCTCAAGAAGAGCTGAAAACCTAACTCCAAACAGCACTCCAAACAGGTGAGGCAATACATCCTTCATTCCTGGGAAATGGATCTTTGTGGTGGATCAAAGTACAAACCATGATCTGTCAATTTAGACTACCACATTTAAACCATTTTTCCTTTTCTCCAAAAATGCTTTTAAAATAAGAAACATTGATCTCCAAAGTTTTCAAAGTCAAGCTGAAAAATTAATAGCTGAAGATAGCGTGAATCCTAACGCTTCAGATATTTGATAAAACAGAAACAATCAGTATGAATAATCCTTCAGAAACCAGGAAAGATTAAGAACTGTCCTTCCATAAGCAATTTGGCCAGCCAGACTATAGTGATTTCTTAGAATATCTGAGTGATAATCTTCCAATATGAAAATTAGTTGTTTTAATTTTAAGTAGCTGAAGACATAAAAGAAATTGTAATGTACATAAATAACCAAAAGGTAGATGTGATGCTTAGTCTTAATGGTTAACTTGATTGCATTGAGAAATACATAGAAGATTAGTAAAGCACACCTCTGGGTGTGTTTGTGATGACATTTGTATGGATGATTAGATCATGAGAGCTCTGATCTAATGAATGGATTAATCCCTTGAAAAATTCATAATATGATGCCATTATTGAAAGGTAGGAGGTAGAGCCTCATTGGAGGAAGCAGATTACTGGAGACATGTTCTTGGGGACTATATCTTGCCTTGGCCCCTTCTTATATTTACTGTCTCTTTTTCCTGTCTGCCATGACATGAACAGCTCTCCTCTACCACCCCTCTTGCTGCAATGATGTTCTGACACAAAAGTAAGTAATACAATAGGTAAACAAAATAACTAGACTTCCTACAAAATTTAGGGGGAAATGTTCTGCATGGAAGTGCTGTCTTTCAGTGGTGAGTTCATTGATTTACTATCAGGTTAGACTTCCATGTGATAAAGTTAAATCACTGTGATAAAGTGCTTAATTCATTTTTGTGGTGAGTTGGATTCTAAGATGATTCAACCAAGTTCCTAGCTTACATTTTGTTTGCAGCCTTGTGACACTCATATCAAAGGACTGAGCTAATCTGTATGTGAATTTCTTCTGACTCTTGGAAATAGTAGGATAAATAAATGTTTATTGTTTTGAGCCATGATAATTGTGGTAATTTGTTACAGGAAAAGCACACTAACATATCCTGCCTCCAGAAAGAATGTCTATTGGAAGTCACAAAATAATTGCTTATCTCATTTTTTAAAAATCACACAGTAAAATATCATTATTCCCTCCAGCTGGTATTAGAAGCTTTAGTAAACATCATTTAGACCCAAGTTTCTTAACTGTCCATGACATCTGTTTTGAGTGTGTGTGTGTGTGTGTGTGTGTGTGTGTGTAACAAAGAATTATCTCACACAGTTCTGAACTCTGTGAAGTCAAAGATCTGAAGTTGGCAAGCTAGTTGGAGACACAGGAGAGTGGAGGGAACAGCTATAGCAGAAGCTTGAGAGCCGGGAACAAAGAGAACTAATGATGTAACTTCTAGTCTAAGTTTGAGTCTGAAGGCAGAAGAATACTAATGTCTCAGATCAAAGACAGTCAGGCAGGGAGAAATTGTGATTTTTACTCAACCTTTTATTCTGTACAGGGATACAGTAGGCTGAGTGAAGTCCATTGAAGAAGGCCATCTGCTTTACTCATTCTACTTATTCAGTTGTTAATCTCATCTAAAACACCTTCACAGGCACATCCACAAATAATATTTAACCAAGAATCTGAGCACTCCATGGTCAGGTCTAATTGGCATATAACATTAACTATCACAAGATCTATGATGGTGAATAGAGTAGCTGACTATTGTAAAGTTTTAATTTTTAAGCTATCATCAATATCACATTTATTTTCTTTTTCTTAATTGAGTTGGTTTTATGAAGCCAACATATCTTTCATTGTTTCTTATCATCAACATTACAATATTCCCTTAATAAATCTCTTGGATTCCATCTCTTTAGGATGTCTGGTTAGCAATTGGTTGATTCTTTACTATTCAATAGGGCTTCTGAAGTCTATAGATAGACAAAATAAAATGCTACCCAGGTGCTTCCTAGCTTATTACCAAGTCTCAGTGTAAAGGAGTCTAAATAAAAAATGTGCCAACCATCTCTTGACTAATATGTGCTACATGCAACATTCCCCCATGTGTCTGTCAGTGTGCCATGATGTGCATTGTTGTGATACTGAAAGCTATGCCACTGGTATTTCAGACACTAGCAGGGCCACACTTTATGGTCAGATTTTAGCTGAGTTTCCACAATAAGAGAGACTAAGGAGATGGACCCAGTAGCCCACTCCGGAAACAATTAGTCATTGAAAACTCTATGAATAGCAGAGAAGCACTGTCAAATGTAGTGCCAGA
Organism: Pedetes capensis; assembly: GCA_007922755.1. NCBI lineage: Eukaryota > Metazoa > Chordata > Mammalia > Rodentia > Pedetidae > Pedetes > Pedetes capensis. Next base: position 27,491 of record VMDO01016506.1, read on the forward strand.
AAATGAGCCACCCAGGCTGGAAGGCACTCAAGAAACAACTGGGAAAGAATTGTCTCCTCAAAGTAGACTTGTCTCCTCAAAATAGAGTTGACTTTAATGATAGGAATGGAGTAAAGCCCCTGGGACCTCCTTTTGTTGATGGGGCATAACTCAAAATGAGAAGAAACATTAGTGGCTGAAATAATGACTCAGACATAAAAAGATCATGTGCACGGTACAATCTTGGGTAATGTTTCATTCTGTTGTACATAGGGTCACCATGAGCTGGATCTGACTTGACAGCACCCAATAAAAACAACATACAACACTGGATATAAAAAATCTCCTCAGGTGTCCAGAAGAATGGCTAAGACTGGCCCAACTTTCTGTATGATTTGAGGGGCTTCTGTGTTTCCTTCCTACCCCACTACCCGAGTTCAGGTCTTCTGCATATCCCATCAGCATAGTTGTAAAAGCCTTTTAAGGTCTCTCATCTCTTTGTGACTATCCCTATAATTACCACCCTATATCTAGTGGATGATTTCTAAAACACAAGTCTCCTATTTTACTATCCAATGCTTGAAATCCTCCCACATACTCAATTCTCTAAGTACAGAGGACAAATTTCTTGAGCTTGAAGTCAAGTTTTCAAAATGTGGCCCACAGCTTTCTTTCCTCTTATTCCCAGGCATTCTCAGAAGCAGCCACAATTTCTTAATATTACACAGCATCTCTTTTCTGATGCAATTTTCTCAGCCCTAGATTCTCTTTACCCACTTCAATACATAGATCAAATTTCACATCATCTGGGAAGCTCTTTGGATGTCTGTAACAATTCCATTACACAGAGTTTCTTTAAATATAAAATTAATAAAGGAAAACAATAGTGTAGAACTGAAGTTCAGAAGAAGAGTTGAGATACACAGGTACTTGGAAAATGTAAGTGAGGGCCCAAAGCTAAGTCTCACTCTGGTGTCTTTGAGATCCAACTCTTTTCCATGTAGAATGTGCCCAAGTCTGCTAAGGTCAGCTCATGAGTTTTCATCATGGATATTTGCATATGCATGCATATACATACATACATACATACATATATATATGTGTGTGTGTGTGTGTGTGTGTGTGTGTGTGTGTGTGTGCACGCACATGTGTATCTATCCATCTGTATGTGTGTACATCTACAGCCATACCACCTTGATGTTCAACCCAGTCTGATTTTGGAAGCTATGGAGGGTCAGGCCTGGTTAGTACTTGGATGAGAGACCACCTGGGAATACTGGGTGCTGCAGGCTTTGGAGAAGTACCCACCAGCCCATTCCCAAAACAATCAACCATCAAAAACCCTATGAATAGCAGAGCAGCACTGACAGTAATGCCACCCATGACGTAGTGTCTGATAGTATTTTCTTCTGTTGTACATAGGATCACTATGAGTCAGAGTAAACTCAACAGCACCTAACAATGATATGTGTGTGTACACATATAATTTTGTATGTTGCAATATGATTATGCTTTTATATAGTCTCTATTACATGTGCATATATGTGCACACACGTATGAGTATGCACAAAACATATGGTCTATGAACAATTGCGGGTAGGTTGTTGTTGTTATTGTTAAATGCTTTTGAGTTGTATCTGATTCATAGAGACCCTGGGTACAACAGAATGAAACACTACCCACAATCCTTTTATGTTTAAGCCCATTGTTGCAGACACCGTTTCTTCTCATTTTGAGTTGTGCCACACAGTAGCAAAAGGTGTATGACAGTATGTATAAATGTGTATTTTGATATGTGCAGATGCGTGTTTAATCACACATGTGCCCAGTTTCCCCTAGCTCTTGTGCATTTAACTATGTAGTATACGCGTGCATCTAAAATGCATCCAATTTGCCTCTCGTGTCTTCTGTGTAGCCTCACTTCTGGCTTACAATGGTCAAGAAAGAGCTGCAGATATTTAGGTGGCTTTAGTTGCCCTGAGATACCCTGTGGTCCTCCATTTGATGTTAATTCAAATGAACTGAAATGGAGCATGAGATCAGGGAAGGATGACGGCAATTCCATCTCCACTCCCAGCTGGGCCACAAATGGAGCCTGATAATTCGTTCCTTTCTGCTCCCCAGGCCAGGTTTTAGGGTCTCTTTCCATTACCCTTTGTTGATGCCCTTGCCTCTGCTTTCTTGGGCCACAGTCTTGCTTTCTGATGAGTTCGACAACAATCATTTGACAAGTGCAATCTTTAGGATCTCCTGCTGTAATACACTGAGTCCAAAGAAGTGTATTTCTTGGACTTTGCCCCCTTGGAGGTCTTCCATATTTCCCTCTAATGGACTCTTGTAAGTGACAAGCCTCCAGCTGTTGCCATGAATTGTCTGTTAATGTAGTTTGGGGAACCTGAGGACCCTTTGAGCTCAGAGGCTGTGCTATACTGAGGGACAGACATACCCATGGGAACCTTGAATTCTACAATCAACACTGTTGACAACATTGTTAAAGTGCACAGACATTGGAGGCCCCCTGAGGATTTGACAAATGTGTATTAAAACTGCAGAGTCAGATCTGAGTCCTTTTTCTCTTTTACTTGCAAGATAGGTGCTTGGACCTTCTTACTGAGTGTAATAGAGAAAAGTGACTCAAAGTTAAACAGCTCTCCTTTCTGCCTTTTAATTTCCCACCTGCTGTCCACACTCAAATCCTTTCTCTGTTGAAAAGGATTCGGTTTGCTACTTCTTTAATCCTACTGAGTGACTTACAGCTAATTTGTCAAACATGCCATGCTCTGGCGTTGGTCACCTGCGAGGGTCATTAATGAAGCACATTTTCAGAGTTCGTTATTAGTATAATTTCTGGTTCTCTACAAAGTGTGGTCAGAGTGATATCTTAGAATGCAAATTTGATCATGTCACTTTCTCCTTGAAACTACTCAATGTGTTGCATAGCTTGCTAGAATAAAAAAGAAAATCCTTAACAGGGTTTAAGAGGCCCTGCATACTGCTTTCCCCATCTTCCCACCCTCATCTCTTGCTGCCCGCCTCCCAGAGTCCCCTCAAGAACACACAGTCCCTAATTCACAGTGCTCATGAAGCTCATGGTGTCTCTTCCCCTTGGTGGTATCTTTCCTCCTCTTCCTCTTGTTAGCCAAGTACATTAATGTTTGGATCTCGGCTCTATTGTCCTTCTGCACTTCCTGTGCAGGTCAATCCCTTCATCAGACTCCTGCATAGCCCTCATCACAGACCTACCACATGGGTCATTAGTGACTTCATTAAAGGTAGGAAGTTTCCCTCTTTGTGTGATTCGTTGTTTAATGTCTATCTTCTGCAAAACAGGAAAATAACTACATAAATTTGACTCAGCACTATATCCTCAGTATGGAATATTGGCAGTTACAAATATTCCTCAATGAATGAATATGTAAATTGGGGCTTTACCCTAATTCAGCAAAGCCTGAACTTTGGTGTACATGTTGAGTGCAGTTCCAACATCACACACCCTGAAATAACTTCCTTCTAAAGAAATACTTGCCTGTCCCATAGCACTGTGGTGTCCCATTAGATCTCAGAAGCTAAGCAGGGTCGGGCCTGGTTAGTCCTTGGATGGGAGACCGCCTGGGAACACCAGATGCTATAGGCTTGGGAGACGGACCCGGCAACCCACTCCCAAAAACAATCAGCCATGGAAAACTCTATGAATAGCAGAGAAGCACTGACAATAATGTTTTGCCTGTTGTCTGTAGGGTCACTATGAGTTGGACACTGACTGGACGGCACCTAACAACAGCAACAAAGACATATTTAGGATGGCTCATTGAACTGTAAGGTAGAAAAATACAGTCCACTACATTCAAGCTGCTTTTCTGAGATAAGGGAACCCTGCTTATGAATCTTTTGCCAAGTTTGGCAATTTTCAAATTATACATTCCCTAGGAATTCAATTATCATCTTTACCCTGAATACATAATGCAAAGAAGATGGTAATAAATATAGTAGACCTCAAAAATGCTATGAAAGCCAAATAGAAGGTCATTAATCTCTATTGGGGAAGGCTTCAGGAAGCAGTTTTTAACTGGTCCTTAAAGCTTGGGTAAGTTGCAAAGCCACTGTCAATCCTGTTCACCTGGCCAGTTCCTGGCTAACTCACTGTCTTTGCAGTTCAACTTAAAAGTCACTCCCTCTGGAAAGTCTTCTCTGACACCACTCCCCAACCAAGTTGCATGGAAAAACTCTACACTTCACAGAAATAACTAATATTGCCTTACTCATCACTGTCAGCATCTCTAGCCTGACCCAAAGCATCTGTTCAATAAATATCTAATGAATGAATGAATGAATGAATGAATGAATGAACGAATGATAGAAAAGTAGAGAACACAAGTGGAAATGCCTAAAACTACCCTAAAAATAAACTCTTTAAAAAGCTTTTAAAGAAAGAAAGAAGTGGTAATAGGTAATATCAGTCGAGGTATGATGAAACACCCAAAAAATGCAAAAGGTAGCAAGGCTGAGTATATCAAGTGTGTATAGGAGAGGAGAACTTTTAGAGTGGTGAAACATGGAGTGGTGAACATTTGTTTATGAGGCATAGCAAAAAAGAGATTTGAAAGACTACTGGGGAGCCAGGTTTTCAATGGCCTTGAATAATAGTGTAGAATTTCTACTTTTCTGTCATCCAGGGGAATTACAAGTTTCTTAAATAGTGTTAGATTCATACTTTATAAAAATCACATCAGTTCCACACAGTGGGAAGATTGTAGGAAGGGAAGAGAATAAAGGCATCGAGGACTTTCAGGAAGCTACTGTAATTAGCTTACCTCCTTGCTTCTCAGTCTTGGCAAGATTAACGTTTAGGCTGGATAATTTTTTTTTCAGTCCTTGTGGGTTCAACCTAAGGTCTTGCACATACTTTGCAAGCATTCTACCACTGTGCTGCACCCCCAGCCCATTTTTTTCTATTTGAAGTCAGAGTTTTATTAAGTTATACAGGTTACCTCTGACCTCAAACTTGTAATCCTCCTCCCTCAGCCTCCTGAGTGGCTGGGATTAGAGGTGTCTGCCATAGTGCCCAGCTGAGGTTGGATACCTTTTTAATGTGTGTGGCTATTTTGTGCATCATGGAATGTTTAGCAGCATCCATGGCTTCTATTCACTAGATGCTACCAGGGCAAATGTCTTCTGAGGAAGAAGATTACCCCCAGCTGAGAATCACTAATCTAGACATTAGGTAATATGGTATAATCAAAGGTTCAATTCTTTCTTCCACAGGAAGAAGTTGTTGCTTTAAGACCCTCCTTTTTAGGAATGAGAAATACATTCCTCCCTGAAAGTCTACTAACAGCCTTTCCTCATTTCTCACTGGGAAGGTTCACCTCACAGTCCCATTCCCAGATCAGTAACCAACAGAGTTTTCTGTGATTGGATAGTAGAGACTACAAAAGGTGCCAACAATAGACTTTTGGGGAAAGTCTACCAATAATATATGTTGTTTCTTTTCTTCCAGATTATGAATCAGGAATGTGAACTGATATTTAAGCTGAATTATTTTAATGACTCAGAGAAGAAATAAAGTTTAATGACCATTTATTGGATATTACAAGTGAGTGAAAGGCATTATGCTAGGCACCAAGGGAAATACATAAATTCTTCTTACCCCGGTAGGGGTACAAGGACAATACACAATAATTTACAAGACAGTGTTAAGAAATAAGTACAATATTTGATACAAAATTACAATATTATAGAAATATTTGGAAGATTCATTGAGGATGAAATTTTTCCATCAAAGACCATTACACCTAAATTTCTGATTTATGACTGTCACAGAGCCATAGACAGATGTCAGGGACTCCACACGTGCGAACAAACATCCTGACAACAGAATCGTTCTACAAATGGCCACTGTCATCTCACACCTAAGCATCAGTCAGAGAAGACAAGGGCTGGAAGAACCAAAGCACAGTGATTTACTTTCCAGACTGTGGGGAAGGAAAACTGCTCACAGTGAAGACAGCTTTTTAATAAAGGTACAGCATCTAAACAGTGAGTCTGCAGCGGTAGGCCTGTGGCATCCGATCCCGTCAAATCTCGGAAGCTAAGCAGAGTCAGGCCTGGTTAGTACCTGGATGGGAGACCACGTGGGAACACCAGAAGCTGTAGGCTTGGGAGAAGGACCTGGCAACCCCCTCCCAAAAATCAATCTGCCATTGAAAACCCTATGAATAGCAGAGAAGCACTGACAATAGTGTTTCCCCTGTTGTACAGAGGGTCGCTATGAGTCGGATACTGACTCCATGGCACCTAACAACAACAACAACATCTAAACAGTGAAGTGCACAAATAAGAAATACACAGTTCAAAACATGTTTACATATACATGTGTAGTGGTAACTCTTAAATGTAAAGCACTTAGAATAGTGGCTAACACAGAAAGGGCTCAATAAGTACTAGCTATTGCATCATCTGCCAATTTGATATTGATAAAGAACACAATCTTGGGCTGGAGATGGAGCTCAGGGGTAGAGCACCTACCTGCACAAAGCCCTGAGTACAATCTCCAGCACTGTGGGGTGGGGGTGGGGGAATCCTGACTTCATCAAAGGTGATGGGTGAGACTCCAGGAACACTGAATCAAAGTGGATTATCATAGGAAAGGCTGGGATTTAGCTCAGTTGGTAGAGCACTGCACTGCAGTCTCTGAGGTCCCGAGTTCAATTTCCAGCACCCCCAAAATGGGAGAAGGACCTGGCAATCCACTCCCAAGGCAATCCTGAAACAGTCAGCCATTGAAAACCTTATAAGGGTCGCTATGAGTCGGATACCGACTCGACAGCACCTAACAACAACAACAACAACAACAACAACAACAACAACATCATAGGAAACAACTGTTTGTCATTGTGCTGTCTGTGGACCCAGGGGCTCCTCAGAGGAAAGGAGGGCTCCTCTTATGATGATCTTCTTGCCCCCAGAAGCCACATGGACATTCAAGTTCTCTATAGTTTCATCTGTTGTATTTTCAAAAGCTTTCTGTGACATGAGATCAGAGTTGACACCCATCTGTTGAGCAGTAGGGTATGTTGTCCTTTGTGGGTAAGTCCATTATTATTCCATCATTATGGCCCCAGAGTCTCATGCATTGCCCAGTGCACAATAAACATTCAATAAAAGCTGGATAAGTGTATGAATTTGGTTACCAATAAGCCACTGTCTTTCTTTGATAATAAAAATCTGACTTGTCTTTGAGGAGTAAACTTTCTATGCTTCCAGTCTATGAGATTTTATTGAGCTCCCACTTCTGGATCCCAGGATGAAATAACTGACACAGAACTCTGGGCCAAGTGGACACTTGGGCACCATCATGTCATGACTCCTCAAGGGAACAGCCTAACTAAGGATGAAGTCTAACGGAGAAAAGGGATGTAGAGAAGATGGAAAAGAGTAAGATCCCTGTGCTCTGCAGTTCTGTCATGTCTGAAGCTAGACTATTCGTGGACTCTTCAATTTAATATGTGAATAATTGTGTATCTGTATTATCTGAAGAATGTAAGCCTTGGTCATATTGTTCAAGGAGAATAGCAGTTATCTAAAAATATCCAGGAAGCAGCATTATAGATTGGAGAATGAGCACCTGATGCAGAATCAAACCTGAGTCAAATCTATGGCCAGTGAAGCATTCAAGAACTCATTCATTTACCCAACTATAACTGAACGTTTATTGTGTACTGGGCAATGAACTAGACACTGGAGCTATGATGATGTAGTAAGAATGGACTTAACTGCAAAGTACGGTGTAACCTAATGCTCAACAGATGGGTATCAACTCTGATCATACAGTGTAGTCAACTAGAGAAGTTTTTAAAAATTCCCATGTCTACACTCTATGCCAGACCAGTTAAATAAGAATTTCCTGGAGGTATTATTGGTCATATATTGGTATTTATTGAAGTAATTCTAATGGATGACGATTCCCATTTTACAGAAAAGAAGCTGAGGCACAGAGGTTAATTAATGTGTTCAAGACCATATCACTAGTGAGAGGCGAAACTAAGATTTGAATCCAGGGAGGGTCTAGATTCTGTATGACTCTAAATAACTAAAGTACATTGTAATTTGGAAGGCATGGTAAGACCATGGTATATTTACTCCAACACAACTACAAACAGGCTAAGGTTGTTTTTAGAATTCCCAACTTTTCTTTTGCCTTTCTTTGTTCTCATCCTCACTAATCCCAACCTCACACACATATGCCTTCCTCATGCATTGTTGTTGTTGCCGTCGAGTCAGTATCTGACTCATAGCGACCCTCATAGGGTTCTCAATGGCTGACTGTTTCGGGATTGCCTCAGGAGTGGATTGCCAGGTCCTTCTCCCATTTTTGCGGGGCTGGGAATTGAACTCCGGACCTCAGAGACTGCAGCGCAGCGCTCTACCAACTGAGCTAAATCCCAGCCTTCCTCGTGCATAAGACTAACAAATTTTCTTCTCTATCCTATATGACGTGTTTTTTCTACACATTTTCTATTACCCCACCCATACAATTCAGAGTGAGCATAAGTCAATGTACCCCCTTACCTAGGTGGAATTACACTTATGCATTGGTAGTGATGGGATATTGGCTTTGAGATTAAATCAAGGTCTAAAATCTCAGTGTTGTTACTTTAACTTAGCTAGCTTTGCAGTTTCAGTTAAATTACATAACTGCTCAGAGCCCTAGAGTCTTGTGTCTAATGTGAGAATGATACCTCACTGGCTTTGTGATTGGAAAGATTAAATTGAAATATACTTTCATCTCTTGTCATAGTGCTTCAAACATCAGACAATCAATTAGTGGAAATTACTGCTATTAAAATTTTTTGGATTTATATCTATTTTCATATGGCTGAGGCTGGCAAAAATGTGTAATGATAATTAGAACATCCAATATTTCCAATCATTTATTATGTACTTGAGACTAGTATCATTGCCTTACATGTATTTTCTCCACTATTTCTAAAAATCACTATCATATCGGTGCTTCAACTTTTTAACATTTTGTAAATAAGAAAATAAAAGCAGAGATACCACTTCTTAGCGTGCACAAGAAAATATGAAAGACTTAAGTCGTCATAGCTCAAATTCTAGAAATTAGCATTGCTATTATCACATGCCAGGTTTTTGTAGTCACTAATGGTTTGCATGCATTATCTCATTTAATATTTACAACAAACTCCCTGTACAAATAAGGAAATAGAGGCTTAGAGAGATGACGACAGTTTCATGGATGTGCTTAGAAACTTGGTCTGTCTGATTCAAAGCCAGTGTGCTTTTATTTCTCCTAGAAATGATGATTTCATTAAGAGTTTTGATTAATTGAGATTATATGTACCCAGAAAAAAAGAGCTTCATTTTCAGATCCATTAAGCCCTAACCCACAAGGCTAGGAACATAATGAGTTTCTATTTGCATGTACACTATTTTGTGACCCTAAGCCCTCTGTCCTTCTTTGCTTGGACAGACATTGACACTTCCTCATTCCAGAAAGCCTCCCTTTCATGAAAGGACCCACTCAGCATTTCCTTTCAAAGTTTGCTCTCTCCTGAAAATACCAACTATACTTGTCTAGTTTGGGTTGGAAAGAGTTCTTGTATTTCAGATTAGAGAACTCTTGCTGCATTAGAAGAGAAATGCTGGTAATCAGCCCAAGTCTATCACACTGAATTAGTGGCAAGGATAGTTCCCACGACTTAATTAATTCTCCTATTATCAGCATAATGCTCTCTAACTGAATCTCATTTACATATTCCTGTAGAACATCATTATTTAAGTTTAAAGGCACTTAAAATTAAGTCACACAATCATTTATATAGACTAGAATCAATGCAGACTATTCATAAAAAAGTATTAAATAGATATGTGAACTGAATGGAAGATATGCCTTTTACAAGCCTCCTCTATTTATGCCCACATTCCTACAAGGCTAACTGAGCACCTATTACATACAATATATTAAACAATGCAGTTCACTATAGTATACCTAGGAAAGCATGCTTTAAAATAATGCTATAGTGTTGAGGTGTTGATCTGCATTGTATATCCATAGGTAGCTTCTACACAGGAATATCTGGGTGCAAATGAAAGAATTCAATTACTCATATCCAAGTGGGTATATTTGTTTCCTGGTAATTGATTTATAGTTGGCATCCTACAGACATAGCTCTGGGCTATTTTGACAAAGGCAGAATGAAATGATAGGTTTTTTAAAAAAATATTGCTAACAAAAAGATCTTTGCAGCCATGCTTAAAATAATGTAGGAGCCACCAAAATAACCAAATTCACAATTGCAATTTGGTCACACAGAAATGCTGCCTGTCTTCTGATTAATACAGGAGTGTAAAAAAATGTATCAAGGCATTGTCATAATATTGCTTGCTATTTTGCCTTTGGTAAATTTTTCCAGGCATTTACCTATCCATGTGTAAAACAGCCACAGAAAGATGGTGCTTGCCCCAGAACAGAGGAGTGTGAGGGATACATTTACATTTTGGACAATAGTAAAGTAAAATTTTAAATATTATTTTTAAATAAATTTTAAACTCACATTCCAATATCAGAATTTTGTTTTTAACTCTTACTAGTATAGTCACCTCTGAAATTTGAACAATTTAAATGCAAAATTACAGATTAATTTGACTTTTCTTTTTCTTTTTATAAACTGATGTTAATTTCACCTGACCCTTAGCCTCTTCAGATTCCTGGAATGCAAGAAGGTGATTTCTCCATGCAGTTGATGGGGAAAGAAAGATTGTAAAGTAGGGAGAGGAAGGAAAAAGGGGAGGACAAACAGGAATAGATACACCTCTCCTTACATTCAAAAGGCACTGCTGTATAGCACCATTTCCCCTGTCCAGTAGCTTCCTACATAAAAGCCATCTGTAAAGGGAAGGAGGTGGCAAAAAGTTTTGGACAGTATGCAGTGAAGTTCATTTCTGCCTTTATTAGAAATGTTGTTGTTGTTAGATGTCACTGAGTCAGTATCCAACTCATAGCAATCGACCCTACATATAACAGACAAAACAGTATTGTCAGTGCTTCTCTGCTATTCATAGGATTTTCAATGGCTGATTGTTTGTTGGGAGTGGGTTGCTGGATCCTTCTCCCAAGCCTACAGCCCCTGGTGTTCCCAGATGGTCTTCCATCCAAGTACTTACCAGGCTTGACACTGCTTAGCTTCCAAGATCTGATGGGACAGGACACCATAGTGGGGCGGCTGCAGGCTTTTATTAGAAATAGACATGGAAAGTGGAAGCTTAGGGCTGTTGATAATTTCACCTGTGCTGCTTTGATGGAGAAGACCTTGTCAATCCTGAGCACATCATTGCCCAATCTAAAACTTTGCAATGACTCTCTAGTGCTTTACAAACTTTGACATACACAGCAACCACCTGGGAGCCTTCTTACAGTGTCCATTCTGTTTTGGTCAATCTGAACTCTGTACTTACAAGTTTCTACAGGTTGCCTGCTGCTGCTGGTCCATGATCTATTCCTGAAAGACCAGCATGGCCAGCCTCACCTCCCTCTCCTTTGAGAGCTCCCCTGCACCCTGGCCAAGTAGAACTATTTACACTTTCCTAAACCTGCACTAGGGACTGGGATTTAGCTCAGTTGGTAGGGCTACACTCTGCAGTCTCTGAGGTCCCAGGTTTGATTCCCAGCACTGCAAAAATGGAAGGGTTTGTCAATCCACTCCCAAGGCAATCCCGAAACAGTTGGCCATTGAAAACCCTATGAGGGTCGCTATGAGTCGGGCATGACTCCTCGGCACCTAACAACAACAAACATGCAGTAAGTCCCTGGCTCCCAGGCCTCTGCCTTTTCCAATCCCCTTCCCTAAAGGTTCTCACACTGAACATATGAACCTCCAAGAATAAGATCAAAACTGGTTTCTACTCTGTCATCCTGCCCAGCTCATTTCACAGGTAGCTGTGCAACTCCTTCCTTGACTATTCTACTTGCAGTTACTTTTGCAGGATACTGGGCGTCTGGGGTATCCACACTGAACTGGGGAGGGAGGTACCACCGCCTACCCAAACTTCCTCATCATTCAATTTTGGTAGCTTTTTCTCTGACCCATGATTCATGTTCACCTCCAGTTGAAACTTCTCTCCCTACCTCCTGCTTGGTACAGTACACACTGAGGTACTTAGGAACTATTCATTGAATTCTGTCTCATGATTCAAATCCAATGGATCACCTGGTGAGCTTATTTTAAGATGACACTAAAATGAAACTGAGATGATTTCACATCAACTACATATTTTATCGAGCCCGCAGCTGCAGCCCTGTGGCATCCGATCCCGTCAGATCTCGGAAGCTAAGCAGGGTTGGGCCTGGTTAGTACTTGGATGGGAGACCACCTGGGAACACCAGACACTGTAGGCTTGGGAGAAGGACTTGGCAACCCCCTCCCAAAAATCAATCTGCCATTGAAAACCCTATGAACAGCGGAGAAGCCCTGACAATAGTGTTTTACCTGTTGTACGTAGCGTCGCTATGAGTCCGATACCGACTCGATGGCACCTAACAACAACAACAATATATTTTATCTATAAGTCAACATTTACATTACATCCCTGTCCTCTGGTAATTGATGGAACTATGAGAGAATATTTTTTGCCTCTAAACATATTCTGATTCAAATATACTGCTGTGCTCCACTTAGGGAATTTTATCACCAGTCTTGTTTCCACTCCAATTGGGCATAACCCTGTCAAATTATGTAGTTGGTTTTTTTTATAACTATAATTCCTGAGTCTCAAATATATTTCCCTAGTGACTTTCTTTAATATATTTATTTTTTGGTCTTACAGGTGGAATCAGGCTCAGGAACTTACAGGGCCAACTGTTGGTTTTGTCTCCTAACCATTTACCTAGAAAGGAGAACTGAGCCCTCCATTCTAGCAGAAAGGAGAACTAAACCCTCCATCCTCCAATCATGTGTTATTAACACCTATGTTTTCAGCAGCATGCATGTGACCTGGACCTGGCCAATTAGAATATCACATTTCTTTTGGCCACCGTAATTGGTTCCACATGGCCATGTGACCCCTTCAGAAGCAATGAAATGCAATATGATATTCCCCAGAACTCTAAGGAACATGTTCTCTTCTTTGCTTTTGGATTTGCACCTGGCAGTAAGTTGGGTTGGAATGGCTGGCCACTATCCTGCTGTCAAAATCCTGAGAACAAAGATAACAGAGAGGAAAGAAGTGAAAAATGAGAGTGAGCTGAGACTTAAAGATGAAAGCAACCGAACCTCAAGCCAGGGAGTCTTCTGGCCTTGGCAATTGTATAAGGCAACAAACTCTTTTTGTATTACGACAATTTGCTTGGGTTTTTTGTCATTTAAAACCAAAATACCTCTAACTGATACAGATATGGACAAGAGAGACTTGTCTTTAAACTACAGTTCTGGCTGGGTATGATGGTGCACACCTATACTCCCAGCAGTTGGGAGGCTGAGGCAGGGGCATTGGGAGCTTGAGGCCAGTCTGCACTACAAAGTGAGACCTTGCCCAGCCCCCTCCCCCTTCCAAAATTCCAGGCCTTCCCCTTGCTAGCTCAGTCATTTAAGTTCAGTTCCTCATCTTTCAAATGGAGATAAAGTATTCCCCTGACAGGGTGATGTGAGATGAAATGAGATGATACATGGAGACCTCTCTTCAGTGTCTGCCTTCATTGTAGGAATCTATAAAACTTAACACCCTCTTTTTCTATTCTCCACTCATTTCTTTGCCTTTCCCACTGTCTTTCTCAAAACACACAGCAGTTCACTAAAGGTAGATGTCTGAACCTTGACAGCATTTCATAATTGGTAAAATAAGGGCAAATGATCCCCTGGAAACCTCATGATCAGAGCACTGGCGTCTGTGCTGAGCATGGGAGTCCTCCCCAGCTGTCTGCACACTGAAAATCAGAAGACTTGGACCATCTTTGTAACTTGAACAATTTATTTGTCTTCTGTGGACCTCATTTTCTTCCCTCTCCAAAAATAGTATAAAGATAATGTCTAAGATCCCTTTCAGCTCCAACATACCCTGCCTCACTTCCCCACCTACTTACCAAAGTCTAAAATCTCTGTGTGTATTTAGAGCAGGACCAAGATGGGGGTGAAGTAAATTAGATGCCTAGAACAGAATATTTAAAGAGACACTTACTCTTAGATGCCAACATTGCACTTGCATACCACCATGAGTGAGTGCCTCTTTAAATTTTGCTCCCTGGGCACAGAGCTTGAGCCTGATCACCCTAGTCTCAGCCCTGCTAAGTTAAACTTACAATAGCACTTACCTGGGAATAATGGAAACTGAGAAAGTTGTGCTCACCGCAATGGTTTAATAGGCAACTAATGCACTAACAGCTCTGAATTTTGAATAATACCCAAGAAATCAAACCCTTCCAGGACCCGAAACAGTCAGCCATTGAAAACCCTATGAGGGTCGCTATAAGTCGGATACCGACTAGATGGCACCTAACAACAGCAACAACTCCTTCTTCAAGACTAGCAATATTGACCTTCTGGGTGTTCAGCAACCTAAAGCTGAAAGCCAATGCCAATTAGCATAATGTGGCTCATAGGACAGCCAATATTTTGGCCTTTGCCCAGGTTAGCCAGAATCTAAGACCCCTGAAAGGACTCTACAACTCCAGTAAATCACCTGTCCTCTTGATCAGAGAGGCCAAGGAGGACCCAGAGGCTGGGCCTGACTAGTGCATTTTCTGCAAAGAGGAGAGTTTTACAAAGGTCACTGCTCCCCTGATGTTTCCAAGAGAAGCTACATGGCAAACAAGTCCTTGACTCATCCAAGCAGATGGCACAAGTGGTAGAGGAAAAGCTGAGGTGGGCCAACAGGATCTTCCCAGGTCTCCCAAAGCAGCCTTAAAGAGACTTGGCTGAACTTGAGTGTAAAACAAAACAAAACAAAACAAACAAAAAAGCTCATATTTTTTGTATTCTATATTGTCTGAAACATCCAATAGGAAAGTATAACCAAATATAGAGTAATTATTAATACTGCAAAACAAAAAGGGTTAGACTATCACCCAAGGTATCTCTCACTCTTTACTCCAAAGTTAAAGTGATGAGGACAGCATTCTTACAAAATGGCTGAGCTTTGATATTTTGACAACAGGGGGAATTGATACCATTATTGAAGTGGATTACACCCAGCAACTCAGGCAATGTGTCTTTAATCCTTCAAGATTTGCCGAGTTTTAATGGTTTACTAGCATTGTGGTTCTCAGGCACCTCATGGTGTGATAAAGCCCTCCTATTTCTTTGTGCTCATCCTGTGGTTTGATGTCTTGACTAATGACATCATTTCTTCCAGATCCCCATCAAATGCCCTTCAAGTTTGGGTGCTCTTATGTCCCTCAGAGATTAGGCAGGTTGAAACTTTCAATTCCAGGGTAGGTAGGGTCTACACCTCAATTCAGATTTAAAAAGTTTTAGAAGCCAGACTGTTGGCTTTCATCAACCCTTAAGATTAAGGCATCAAGGTCTCAGAAGGGGAAAATGAGGCAGGATAGAAAGATTGGGAAAATTTGGAGTAAATGAAAAGGGAAAGGGCTTTTAATCAGGATCTGGCTTAAGTCTCACTGGCTGAAAATCAAGGACACTAACAGAACTACCAAGAAAATTGTTGTGAGGACAATTTTCTGCAAATAATGACAAATTTCTCAAAATAATGTCTGCAGAAAGACATTATTTTGAGAAATATTGAGGCAGGATAGAAGGACAGGGAAATTTGGGGGACATGGAAAGGGAAAGAGCTTTCACTCCAGGGTCTGGTTTGGATCCCACCAGCTGAGAATCAATAACTTTGACAAAATTACCAAGAAGACTGCTGTGAGGACTGCCTCTGTAGAGACATTATTTTTGAGAGACATTTTAAATAATGAAAATGCTAAAATAGCAGTAAGCCATGCTTGGGGTCAAAATGTATTTAACCTCTGAGTTTTACTCTCCCTTTGTAATTCTGTGCTTCTTTGAAACATGCCCAGGCAACTCCCTCCTGATTCTTTTCTTAAACCTATACAATGTATAACCTCATTTTACAAAAGGGAAGTTCCTCTAATAGAAAAAACCCTAAACAATGGAAGTTCCTCATTTGATCTTACTGGCAAATCCCCAGCCTGTGACAGGGGCTTTTCTAGGCTCATGTCACCCTGTTGTTGTTGTTGTTGTTGTTAGGTGCTGTCGAGTCGGTATCTGACTCATAGCGACCCTCATAGGGTTTTCAATGGCTGAGTGTTTCGGGATTGCCTTGGGAGTGGATTGCCAGGCCCTTCTCCCATTTCTGCGGTGCTGGGAATCGAACTTGGTACCTCAGAGACTGCAGCGCAGCACTCCACCAACTGAGCTAACTCCTAGCCCCATGTCACTCTAGGAGCCCAGAACTGGGTGCCCAGGACTGACATCACACTAGACTAGGAAGGAAAGCTTGCATTGCTCTTTTTGGCTTCCTCCTCTTTGCTCTCTTGGTAAGTCTTCATCTGTGTCTTGGATGCCTGTCTTTCTGAGTGTCCACATGTATTCTAAAGTATGAACTTAATAAACTAAACCCTACAACTTTGTTTCACTCTCTGACTCATCCTGAAATTATTTTTTTCTGAGTTATCAGTTCTGGGCATCCAGCTCTGTGTGCCTAGTGTGATGTGAGCCTAGAAATGCCCCACACATAGATTGTGGAGGTATCAATAAGATCAGAAAAAGAAGTTCCATTGTTTAGGTTTTTCTATTTTAGTAAAATGAGATTATATATTATATAGGTTTAAGAAAAGAGTCATAAGGGAGTTGCTTGGGCATGTCTCAAAGAAACACGGAATTACAGAGGGAAAAGTAAAACTTATAGGTTACATACATTTTGACACCAACCATGCCTTATTCCTATTTTAACATTTTCCTTATTTTAAATATATCCCCGCCACCAAAAAAAAAAAAAAACAAAAAAAAACTCTATGCAGGCAGTCCTCACAGCAGTCTTCTTGGTAATTGGGTCAAACTTTTTACTCTTAGCTAGTAAGATTCAAATCAGACCCTGGGGTGAAAGCTCTTTACCTTTCCATGTTCCCCCAGTTTCTCTGTCTTTCTCTCTTGCCTCAAGCTGAATCACCTTGACAGTTTTACAGAGAATCAATATTATGGTGATCAAGTATTTGCCGTTTATGCTCACAAAGGTTTCAGTGTTTCTGGTCATCAGCTAAATTGTAAGGGGAAGCAGTTTTAACTCTTTGCCCATCGAAGGAGTTAGGTTTAATAGCCCACTCCAGTGGCAGGAGCAGTAGAGAGCTCTTGTTGAAGAATGAGCTACTCTGACTCACTCTTGCCGTCCCAGCACAGTTTGACAGCTGAGGCTGCAGCCATATTTGTAGTCTGGCACTATATTCAAGTGGCCACAGCAGCAGTTTATTATCCAAAAGGAGAGTGAAGGCTATTTCTGCCACTACTCCACACATACATCTAATAACATGTCAGAAACAAATGCCTTGCTGATAGTCCTAATTCTGGCAGCTCTAAAAGAGAACATCTTCCATCTTTATTGTCCTTTAAGGAAGGCAGTTTTGTGAGTGGCCTCAAATGCAATTTGCCTGTTTTCTTTCTAATTTAAAAAATCACAACTTGCTCTGCTTCTTAAAAAATTGAAAACTCAAAACAGCCATGGCAAAAAATAGCTTCAATGATGCTACAGCTGCTATTTTATTGCTCTCTGAAAAGGCATCTGTTGTGAGAAATATAATTAATGCCATTTAGTTCCTTCCAAACACAGACTATTAGATAAAGAATCACCAGAGGAGAAAGTGGAGAACTCTTGGAAGGGGTAATTGTAGGAAATATACCTTGAGAGCCAGTGACTGGACAGAACTTCCTCCTTCAGAAGGAGAAATGATGGCTTTGGCATCTTCCCAGGGAAGACAGTGATGTTCTTGCCTCAGGAAAAGGCACATGTCTAATACACTTTCTAACTACCTAAAAAAATATAAACCAGGGACAGTGTAGCTCAGTGGTTAATGTGTTGGAGACCTGGGTTCTATCTCCAGCACTGGTACATAAATAAAGTGTACAATTTGGTATCATTGATATAGTTACATGAAAAAAAGAAATATAAATTCTAGAATGAATTCTACTTACTGTTGAAACATACAAGCTTGTCCTCATTTCAGAGTCTGTATTTAATGCGGATATCCACATGTAAACAAGTCCCTGATAAATAATGTAATAAAGAGAATAACTGTATGGGTTGAATATACCTTATTCAAAATGATTGAGACTAGAAGTGTTTTAGATGTCAAAGTTGTTTTGGATGTTTGAATATGTGGATAAACTTTCCTTATTGAGGATGACTAATCCCCAAATCTGAAGTCCAACCTCTGAAACTTTTTGAGCATGGTGTCGGTACTCAGAAAGTTTTGGATCTTAGAGCCTTTTAGAGTTTCATACTAGGGATGCTCAACTTGTATATGGTTTTTTGCAATTGATGTGACAAGTCAGATATTACTGATAGTTTTTATAGTTGGAAAAACCTCACCACTTGTTTCTAATTATTTCTCTTAGGAGCTGAGAATTTAGCTCAGTTGGTAGAGTGCTGCTCTGCACTCTTTGAGGCCCTGGGTTTCATTCCCAGCACTATAAAAATGGGAGAAGGACCTGGAAGCCCCTCCTGACACAATCATGAAGCAATCAGCCATTGAAAACCCTATGAATAGCAGAGAAGCACTGACACAGCGCTGGGGATGGCACAGTGTCAGGGAGAGTTTTGTTCTGTTGTACATAGGGTTGCTATGAGTCACACCCAACTCAACAGCACCTAAGAACAACCACAACTCCTCCCAGGCTATTTGCTGCACAAATTGTGCATATTAAATTTATTTCAGTATCTTCCACAAATGCTACTACAGATTGTGAGCTGTTTGAATACTCCATTGCATCGTCACTTAGTGGGGTGAACTCCTATAAATCTCTAGGCCCCTAGCACCTGTCATATAACTGATCCTTGTTGTTGTTGTTAGGTACTGTTGAGTCATGTCAGACTCATAGCAACCCTCATAGGGTTTTTGATGGCAGACTGTTTCAGGATTGCCTTGGGAGTTTGTTGCCATGTCCTTCTCCCAACTGGTCCTTAGCAAGTAAGTTCATATTGGGTACCTTGATTTTCCAAACTGTCTTCAATTGTCTTCATGCACTAGTTCTAATGATTTCTTAACAATGTCTCACACACAAAAAATGGGACAAGCTTCTCAATCAACAGAAGGTACACACACACACACACACACACACATATATTCCAGGATGGCCGTGTAGTAAACTTAGTCAGGTGGTCTTTGATGTGTTTCTTCTTTCTTCTTGTTTGCTCCTCTCTATTTCTATTTTATCTCTGTCTCTGCTACTGGCAAGCTTTCTATCTATTGGCATAAAGCTTTCCCCTTCTGGGCCTAAATTCACTTATGTTTTAAGTTACCTTTTAAGTCTCCTTTCCACTTTGCCTTCTTGTCTGATAAAAGGGACAGGAACAGCCAAGTGTTGGTATGAAATGGTGTAGAAAAGGGATAAAATATCAATTAGGACTTAAAAGATAGATTTGACAGAGATTTCTGCTAAACTAAATTCATTTTTGTGTGAGCTTCCTTAGAAAACAAAGAATTCAGGGTAGAAGTGAAGATTGGCTATCAAATAGGGTAGGACAGAAGTTTTGAGAAGTGACTTGATTATTGAGGCTATTTCTAGAGAGGATACTTCAAAAGACAAAACAATCTCACATACAATTTTAGGTGCCATAGTATAGATCAATGCCTGAAGGAGTCCCTTCTCATAAAAGCTAGACTTGGTGGAGTTCTTCACTGTCAATCTCATCCACCTCTCAGGTTGATTCCTTCCTATATGCCAATCCTGTTTCATAGCCTTTCAGTTGATGATGAGAGCTAACAAATAGCCTTCCAATAAAGTCTTTGTTCAAGAAGGAAGCAAAAAGTTCTTAAAAAGACAAGAAAAAAAGAAAAGACCAAATTACATGTCAAAAGAGACACTGGACCTTGCCCTTGAACATCCAGCAGCTAAAGCAAAAGGAAGATATGATGAAGTTAAGGAACTAAACAGAAGATTTCAGAAGGCAGCTCGAGAAGACAAAAACAAATATTATAATGACATGTGCAAGGAGCTGGAGGCAGAAAACCAAAAGGGAAGAACACACTCTGTGTTTCTCAAGCTTAAGGAAGTGAAGAAAAAATTCAAGCCTCGAGTGGCAGTAGTGAAAGATTCTACAGGGAAAAT